>CP126890.1:14245000-14405000 GCA_030440675.1 Furcifer pardalis
GAGCAATCCCGTGGAACGCATTTTGCTCTTTAAGTGAGATACAGTCAAACCTCGCATAAAGAGCATCTCGCTTAAAGAGTAACTCGTTTAAAGAGCAGAATTTTCTCTGAATGTTCTCTTCACATAACAAATAAAACCAACCAAAAACTCGCTTAACAAATAAATCGGGGTTCACAATCCCCCCCACAATCGGTCACTTACAATGGTGTTTCGCTTAAAGAGCAAACTCGCTTAAAGAACAATCCTGTGGAACGCATTATGCTCTTTAAGTGAGGTACAACTGTATTACTGTACTGGGTTTGAGATTGAAAGGAAATACTTGAATCTGAATTGCAACAAAGATTACTATTAACTATTCTAGTTAAGGCAGCTTCTTTGGTCATTAATAACCAGCATTATTAACATGTTCCCATTATGTTTCAAATATTAAGAGGTTTGGAATTTAGAATTTAAGAATGCAGATGTTAAAAGAGAAATTAGAACATGAATTAAAGAAACATGGGGTTTTAAAGAGATCCACAGAGCCTGGTGTATAATGCTGTAATACATCTTGTGGCCTTTGACTAGAACATATTCATTAGAATTTCATGAAGGATTTGTGTTACCAAAGTGTCCTGAACAACTCTAAATTGGCTCTGCTGACCCAATAATAGAAGATCTAAGGAATTATAGCTTTCAAGTACTAAGATTAGTTTTTAGTGATAAATATTTCAGACTTCATCCAGCTGTATGATAAGCTATGTCTAATAGTAACATGATTTTTAGAGGTTTTGTAGAAATATCTAGGAGGTGACAGCTAGTGAGCATAAAAATGATATTATTATTTTTTTGTATGATGAAAGGTTTAAAAATAAGTGCTTTTGGAGTGATGTCAATTCTGTCATATCTCTCATTTTCCTCAGGCATTACTGACTGAAATCCTGTTGTTAAAAGGCAGAAGATAAAAAGCATAACATTCATTCACTTCTGGTTGGCAATTATTAAATCCCTGCTGGGATTCTCAAGCATGCCTCACCCCAGCATGCACATGTGCACCACCCCCACCCCCAACTGTGGCAGCTAAAAACAAGAGAAGTTTTGCCCTTTGCCTTCTGCCTCTGTAATGAAGCTGTTGTCTATAAACTGAGAAAACCAGATTCTCTCAATACGTAATTCAGAGGACTTAACTATATTTTCCTTTCACCTCATATTTGTTTCTTCTAGGAGCAAAAACTTCATACAACTCTAGTATTTCTTCAAATCAAAAGAAACAAGAAACTATTTTTTTAAAGTAGTTTTGAATTTTTATTGAATAAATCACAAATCAGTGGTAGGGTTCTCAAGAGTCTTATGAAATATTCCTTGGTAAGAATTAACACCCAGCATGCTTCCTAGAAGCCCAGCCTGTCTACGCATTCAGTATGCAGTTATGTTTTAGATACAGGTTTTATTCAATTTGGTACCTGAAAGCTAATTTGACATAGTTTTTAACATAACTCTTTCCTTAGTCCATGCAGATAAATTTGAAGGCGTGAATCTTTGTTTCCAAAAAAGGGATGAAGTGTGATTAAACCCATGTGTAGTTCAACTATTTTATTGTGTGTTGCTAGATTTATCGCTAGTGACAGACGCTGGAGTAGCTTCTGTTTAACAACAATAGTTGCCATCATCAGTATATACTAGGAATTTATGAGTTTTCTGACATTAATGGAAGCAGTGTAATGGCTTCGGAGGGAACTCCAAAGTCAGGAATTCCCTCATTCATATGTTTTCTATACTTGCTGAAAGAATGATAAATCTTTACATTGTGAACTTAAAATACTACATGCAACTGAATTCTATAGAAGCCTTGCTATTTTATACATTGCAGTAGTTTTGTCTTCAATAGTTGTGAGGTTTTTCCAACTCTAATTTTTATTTTATTTCTGGTGTTTTGAAACAACCAGATGTCAATTATACTTGACATTTAATATATTTTCTTACTCTTTTTTCAATTTTTAAACATTATAACATAAAACAAAATATAAAATTTAAAAAACTATTACCTACTAACACAAACATCAAGTAATAATTTTAAAGAAAAAATATTGCCCTCGCTTCCCATGAGAACCAACAGAACTACATAACCATGCAGTTTGAACCTCGTTGTAAGCCTTCATTTGTTTTTCAAAATTGTATTGATTCTTGAGAAGGTGTCAATCCTTTTTCCATTAATAAAACATAATCTATAATTTCTCTCCAATTATCTTTAACATTATTCGCCTTCAATATTCCTTTCTTAACGTTAATACTATAAATTATTTATCATTAATACCAATGTCCCAAACCTCTTGATGCCTTTCATTTAATTCAAAATCATCCATATCCTAGCTATTGTTAGTCTTGCTGCTGTTAATGAATTTAAAATTGAATCTTTATTTGACCAGTCTCATTGAACTTTATCACATATTGATAAAAGAGTGAATAATTTTTATCTATCTATCTATCTATCTATCTATCTATCTATCTATCTATCTATCTATCTATCTATCTATCTATCTATCTATCTATCTATCTATCTATCTATCTATCACATTTATATCATACCCATTTAGTAACAAGACCAGCCTGGGCAGCTTACAACAATAGGATTTCAGGTCTATCTGCTCTAGTCTTTAAAGATTTGCTGTGCATGACTTTATGAGGGCAATATCCATAGTCCTCATTGCAGTTGACACATTCACACAGGAGCATATCAAACATTACGTACCCTGGGTCATCACTATGTGTCTTTTGTATATTAAGCATCCCTTTTCTCCCAAAACAATATGTTCAGGAGGGGGAAATAATCATTCTCTCTGGCAGGTGTATGCAGGCTGGGACTTCCAGTGCTCTGGACTACAACTCCCATAATCCCCTGGCAGCTGGTTAGGGGTTATGAGAGTTGGCCAAATACCCTAGGAATGCCTAAATACTTATGAGGCAGAGGGCTGTAAATTATGTCTTTGGTTTACGAAACACAGTTGTACCTTGCTTAAAGAGCATAATGGGTTCCACGGGATTGCTCTTTAAGTGAATTTGCTCTTTAAGCGAAACACCATTGTAAGTCACCAATTGTGACTTCTGGGGGGGGGTTGTGAACCCCAATTTAGTTGTTAAGCAAGTTTTTTGTTGGTTTTAGTTGTTAAGCGAGGCAACCATTCAGAGAAAATTCTGCTCTTTAAGCGAGTTGCTCTTTAAGTGAGGTGCTCCTTATGCAAAGTTTTACTGTAGATTGAAGATTCAGTGAACCATTTCTTTACTCTGTAATGGGTTATGATTTCTACTGATCTCTTTTAAACATTTTTGCTATGTTAGGAAGCAGAGAAGAACAGCATGTCAGATTCTCCTTACTGTAGATGTTCAGCTGGTGTACATATGTTTAAAAATTGACTGATTGCATAATGTTATGGCACAGTGCAATAGACCCTGGCACAAATATGCAGAGCTGGAAACCTGTATCTCATGTTGGACTCTCTTTCCCATCACAGGATGATAGATCAATAAAGGGAACAGCTGAAACTGCTGAAGAATTGACTTGAGGGCAATCAAGGGCTGTAATGAGTCATTAGTTATGCTTGCTTTTAACAACACATTCTTCCTAATGTGGCCAAAATATGAAGCAAACCAAAGCATTTCTACATCCATTTCAGTGCCAAGAATAATTTTCAGATGAGTGTTTAAAAGGCACTAAGGATATAATCTGGAAAAAATTTTGATATGTAAGTTAACATCAGAACAAGATGTCTGCCAAGTAATCAGTCTTCCTTGATATCAGTATTTTTATACATATACGATTTCTCCATTATTAGAAAAATATTTTACTATATTTAATCAGAGAAAGGAAATACAGTTTTACTTCTTCCTTTTTCCTGGAATTAATCTTACAGTTAAAAAAAGAGGGAATAAGAGTTGTGTCCAACATTGGTTCAGATATTCCACATTGAGCAAGCTCTGCCTGTTGCTCAACAGTTTATATTCAAGAAGAGGGAGAGCTTTGCAGAACTGTTGCTGAGGGACAGGATGACCTCAGATAAATGGGAGTACACATAAAAACCCAATCAACATGAGATTATTAACATCCATGGGAGTTATGCCTGCAATTTAGTACAAACACTGCTATGCATTTCAGTGGTGAATTGGTACAAATTATGCATTTGTAGAACAGCAATTATTGACTTGATGCATAACAGCAGATGCCTTTGCTAACTTCTTAAACTGCAGTGATTCACTGCTGAAATCTGTGCTGGTATATATAAATCAGCATAACTATGTAATATGACTCAGCCCAATTTTTTTTGAATTAGATTGTGAAGAGATTGAATATGATTTCATAATGTTTACATTTAAAAATATTGTATAACTATCTATCTGTCTGTCTATCAGATTTATATTCCAGCCTATTGAATCCTCGTCACCAGTATTTGATTGGGTGAAATAAACAAAATAGGCTTCATTGAAACTTGGTGAGATGAAACTTGTGACTGGAATGTTGTGTATAACATATTTAAGAGAGTATATTATATTTAAAAGGAATAAACAGAACAGGAATGGAGAAGTAACAGCAGCATTGCATAAAAAGAATGTGTATAATTGTGAGGAAATCTATGTATTGGAGCATGAGAAACTGGTGGATAAAAGGAGAGATACACCACAGTTAGATCACTGTGAAAGTCTGCTAACAGACCTTCTAACCAGACATAAATTTGAATAATGACCTCCTAGATCAAATTAAGAAAGGTGGTATGGGAACATCTAGCTATATTTAAGCCATATCTGAGGGAACTAAAACAATTTGCAGCTATAAGCTCATAAACTCCGTCTATAATCTTTGAGCATTCTTGAAGAACAGATGAGGTCTCTGATAACTAGAGGCATGAAAAAGTTATCCCCATTTTCAAAGGAGGGAAAAAAGAAGACCCCAGGACTACTGATGGATCGATTTGAAATTGGTCTTAGATTGGACACTCAATTGAGTGTCTCTAAGAGTAATGGACTCTCTTTCATTGGAGTTTTAAAGCAGAGGTTAGATAGCATCTGTCAAGAATACTTTAGCTGTAGATTTCCTGTTATGACAGTAGATTGGATGCAGTGATCTAATGGATTGGTTCCAGCTCTACAGTTCTGTTATTCAATGAGTAAGGCTACAGTCCTATAATAAACTTCTTAGGGACCCTAACTTATATAAGATCTCTTTGTTGATGGCAGAGTATGTCCCAATCTCATAAGGGTCTTCTTCCCAATCCCCATGGATCCAGAACTAGTTCAGTCTTTGACTATACTCCCCAAACAGTGAACTATTAGTGCTGGCCCAGGACCTGCCATAAATAAATTAATTCCTACCCTGTTTAAAAATAGTAGGAAAATAGTCATGCATTCTCTAAAATCAGTTTCCCAAAATCCTGGCAAATTTGGAATATGCCAGAAGGTCTAGGATTGGAACATTCTAATTGCTCAGATAGTCTTTACAGTTTTATGATCCATTTATTTGGTTACTGAAGCAGTTCACACAACTGTCTGCAAAGGTGTGTTGCTATTATCTTCACTGTAAATGTTTTAAATAGAGGATAGAGCAGTGGTTCTCAAGGTGGGGCACATGTCCCACAGTGGGACTTCAATTCCCAGAAGCCTAAGTCAGTACATTCTCTTAGAACAGGGGTGGCCAACTTAATTAGACCCAAGATCTACTGTTTACTGTGCGATCTACCAATCACATACCTCTGGAATTTTTAAATGAAACAGAAAAATAAACACACACACACACACACACAAACACACACACACACACACACACACACACACCCAGACAGCTACAACACAAACCCGTAAATAACTTAAAGAAATAAATAAAATAAAAATTAAATAAAAATACAACCACCCACCCAAAACAAATAAATTACCCACCCACCCCAAATAAAAACCCTCACTTCCTTGGGACGACGAACCCCCATGGCCTGGGGCCACCCGGCAAGGCGCGCCGCCCCCGACTGCAGCCTCCTCCTCCTCCGAAGGCCACGGCCACAGGAGCCACTGCCTGCAGCTGCCGTCCACAGCCGCCGCCCGCCGCCACCGGAGCTGACGCTGCCTGCAGCCCTGTGGCCTCCTCCTCCTCCTTGGGCCAGTGCCTTTTTGGCTCGGCTCTGGCTGCAGCCACGGGCGGCGGGCAGCAGTGGCTCTGGCGGTGGCTCCGGCCACGGCCACCGAGCCTCCCTGGGCCATCTTCTGCAGACAAGCCCCCATGCCCAGGGGACGCCCGGCGGGGCGCACTGCCGCCGCCTGCAGCCTCCTCCTTCGCTGGGCGCCGCAGCCGGAGCCGGGCCAAAAAGGCACCAGCCCAAGGAGGAGGAGGAGGCCACAGGCACCCGGCGGAGGAGGAGGCTGCAGGCGGCAGCGGTGCACCCCGCCGGGCGTCCCCAGGACATGGGGGCTTGTCGGCAGCAGACAGCCCAGGCAGGCCTCAACGTGCCCCGGGGGAGGTGCCCTCCTCTGAGGGCCGGTGCTGCCGCCGCTGCCGCCCTGAAAGGTTCCAGCTCCAAAATAAAAAATTTTAAAAATCGGAGCAAAAATGGCTCCAATTGACTGTGCATGCGCAGAAACTCAATCTGACGCATGCGCAATGCATCAGATTGAGTTTCTGTGCATGCGCAGTCAATTGGAGCCATTTTTGCTCTGATTTTTTTTAAAAAAAATTCTTTCAGTGAGGCGTCCAGAACCGGACGCCTCAAAAGTTGACTATCCTCCCGAAGAACCCTCCCGGATTGGTCCTACCAGTTCCAGGGAACCGTATGGAACCGGGGACATCCCATCACTGCTTGCCACGATCGACTGGACTAATAGTCGCGATCGACCGGTCAATCGCGATCGACTGGTTGGCCACCCCTGTCTTAGAAGAAAGTGGCTTCATTTTGGCAATCCAGGGTTTGATCAGAACATGAAAGAAGAAGATTGGTTGGTCAGTGCTTTGGGGAATTGACTTAGGCTTCTGGGAATTGAAATCCAAAAACCAAAGGTTGGGAAACAATGGGTTAGAGCAGTGTTTCCCAAATGCTGGTGTTTGGACTTCAGTTCCCAGAAGCCTAAGCCAGTATATTGACTGATCAGTGCTTTGGGGAATTGACTTAAGCTTCTGGGAATTGAAGTCCAAACACCAGCATTTGGGAAACACTGGGTTAGCCTTTAGGCCATACTAGATTCATGTTTGACGCAGGATTTATATTCTTGTTTTACAGTTTTATAACTAAAGCCAGTTATCTTTTTAAAAAAACACCTGGTTTATGAATGTGAATGTGTCCACAGTGTAAAACACAGTGCTTTGCAACATCACATTCACATTGCCAGCAGGAAAGATGATGTCAAGTTTTACATAGCAAAGGCCAGCCTGAATGTTGATGACACCAATGTTAGCAGTCAAGGCAGTCTACAGGATCCCCTCTTGGGCTCACTGCTTCCCCTCTTGGGCTCACTGCTTTTCACAAAATATGTCAAGTAAGGGAGAATCCAAGAACCTGAGCCCTTTTTTAAACTAGTTCACCACATCTCAGTCACACACAAAGAAACTGTGCTGTTTTCCAACACGTTCTCTAATACATATTGCTTTGTTTTGATTAGTGACAATGGAGGCATGGTGCTGTGAGGTGATGGTGAATCTTTTCTGGCATTTTAAACACTGGACATATAAACAATACCTCACATTCTGAAATCAGAGGGATTTCTTTTTTCAATAGTTGAAATTCCTAGTGTTTTAAAACATCAGTTTAATGCACAATGCACCCACATTGTAAAAAAGAAAAAAAATCATCTTGAGGTCTAGGCTGCAACCTGTGGGAAGGGCACAGAGAATTAAGCTTCAAATCCCTTTTGACAGATTTACCTGGGAATAGGTCCCAATTAACTCAATAGGGCTTCCTTATGAGTAAGCTCACACATCCTCTCTCCCTAGTGCCTCCACAATCTTACTGTGGCTCCAAGTTCTCTCTATCGCCAAGCACCTGTAAATCCTCCTCTTTTCTTTAAATCCTCTGTAAATCCTCCTCTTCTCTTTATGGCTCCATTTTGTTCTTCCCCCATCACCTCCTCATGCTCCTTTCTGTCTCTTGCTATGAGGAAGCTCTTTCTGTGATGTCCCTCTCACCAATGGCTCCTTTTGTAATCCATTTGTCTGCGTGCCCTCTTCATCCTGCCTCTCTTTATTCCCTATGACACCTCCTTGTCTCTCTTTCTGGCTCACATCTTTCACTCCCCCCCCCCTCCGGCTCCCCATTTTCCTTCCATTCTTATTCTCTTTTCCTGTAGTGCTTCTCCTCCTTTTTGTCTCTGTTATTTTGGTTCCGTTCTGCATGGTTATTCTCACCACCACCCCCGCCCAATGTTCAGTAACACTTATTCCTGTGATAAACCCTCTTGCCAAGAAGTAAGCATTATTTACTTCATTGGTTTTCTGAAGTGCTGGTAAGAGGTTTGGCAATTGCTATGGAATATTATGATGAGCAAACACAACTTGAGTTTATGAACAAAATGAGGTAAAGATCGACCTTGTTCAAAAGCCAGCTGCATCTGACTAAGAGATGGTGCTCATCTCCATTTATAGCCAAAGAGCCAGCAATCTCCATGACTGCAGCCATTTCTGTGGACATGTGGCATGCATGACTAGATGCGGAACCCTGTTTACTTTCCCACCAAAATGGTCCCTATTATTTTTCTTGCAATTTCTTGCTTTCAAACTGCTAGGTTGGCAGAAGCTGGGACAGAGATGGGAGCTCACTCTGGCATGCAGCACTTTGGCCTCGAACTGCTGAGCTGCCGACCTTCCAGTCATAATCAAGTCCAGCATCTTATCCACTAAGCCACCACATTTTAAAAATCATGTACAGTGGCACCTCGCTTAAAGAGCATAATGCGTTCCACGGGATTGCTCTTTAAGTGAGTTTGCTCTTTTAGCAAAACACCATCGTAAGTGACCAATTGTGGCTTCTGGCAGAGGGTATTGCGAATTTATTTGTTAAGCAAGTTAGTCTCCAAGCAAGGCGCTCTTTATGCAAAGTTTTACTGTATTTTGTATACAGCAGATGAATCACCTTCAAATAAGGAAAAACAGATGGGTAGATATGGGTATAGATATAGATATATTTGTTGTACAATGCACCCATTTGTTCCAAAATCCTCTTTGTTGTACCATTTTTTCATTGTACAATGCATTATACAGGGTTCCACTCTGTGTGTGTGTGTGTGTATATATATATGTATATTTTACACACACACACACACACACACACACACACACACACACACACACACACACACACACACACACACACACACACACGAGTGGAACCCCCTATAACAAATGCATGGTACAATGAAAAAAATGATACAACAAATAGGATTTTGAAACAAATGGGTGCATTGTACAATGAAAATTTTTGTTGTACGATGCACACATTTGTTCCAAAGTCCTCTTCATTGTACTGTATGAGTTTTTTTTCCGAAGGAGCTGCCTCCTTTGAAAGCAAGCCAGGGTTCATAGCCTTGAGTCCCAAGCTGGCTTGGGAAGGAGGGAGATCCCCGCCTTTCCTTTCATAGGAGGCAGGCGACCCGCTCACCTGCCTTCTGCGAAAGGAAGGTGGGGATCGGACCCCCAGCCCCATTTTTCTTTCATAAGAAGCAGGCGACCTGCTCACCTGCCTTCTGCGACAGGAAGGCAGGGATCGGACGCTCCGATCCCTGGGTTACTTTCATGTACCAAATAGCGGGGGGGGGGGAATACAACAAAGACATCATGGAACCAATCTTTTTCATTATACTGTATAGGAAAAAACAGAAGTAGATGGTGTAGCTTGAAGCAGGGGAACAGTGTGGGTCTGAGTGAAAATGCTTTCAAGGTGAAGTCAGTCAACATGCAGATTGGAGAACCACACAGAAAGAGCTTGACTTGTGGGCCACAGATTTGGGTCTTCTGGTTTAGTTCAACCCCCACCATATAAAATTTGTGTGACTATTTTAAAAATTCTCCTTATATCATTGTTGAAATGCTTTTTTAGAGAAAGAAAAAAGGATCCATTTTTAAAGTGGAAATTTTGCTTTCATGCAGACATCTTACAGGAAAGTTTCCTGAATATCCTGATGAACAACAAGGTGGTTCAGCTTTTCTTTTTGCTGACAAAACTCCAGAGCAGGTAAAGTTTGTTTACTTCAGGGTGGTGGTCTTTGTTTTATTTTGTTTGAGGGTTGTAGGTGCTCTCTTAATTTTGATTTGAAATCAAGTGACCTACATGTGATTTGATGTAGATGGAAAAATACAGTCATTTTAAGTATTAGTTGTTTGCTTTTTGAAAATGGCATGGCTGATAAAGTTCTAGGTTGGCTTTAATATTGTCATAACAGATGTTGAAATCATTGGAGAAATGGCAGGACAAAAACTAACCCCTTTGCCTTTTCAAAAATAATAGATCTCTTCTGTTGTAACACAGCAAAACAGAAGTTCTTGCATTTATGGAATATTTCTTATGAGCTCATTGAAAAAATCGTACAGCCTACAATGTTCCACTAGATTTTACACAGCAAATCAGAGCCTATGTTTTCCTTGCTTGTTGATTCTTGAACTGCAGCAGTCTTTTAAAATGTGTGGCTCTCTAGGTGCTTTTGGGCTGTGACTGCAGTCAGCTATAGTCACCATAGCTAAGATTGGAGAAGCTAAGTACACTAATACCCTGGATAACGTAAGACTTGGTTCCACGAGTCTTAGCATTATCTGGTTGTGTGATGTATACATTGCACAACATTAAAAAAAAACCTGGTTCCCTTTCCAAAGAGGAAAGGAACAGGGGGTCAATCCACCTGCCTCTTTGGAAAGGGCAGCGGGGATTCCATGTGTGGAATCCCCACTGCCCTTTCCAAAGAGGCAGGCGGATCAAACCAAGCACCGGTTTGGTTGGGGTGAGGGCGCATGTGCCTGGTCTCCCCCCAACCAAACCGGTACTCTGAGCATCAACCACTTGTTTGGTTGGGGGGAGACCGGGTGTGCCTGTTCTCCTACCAACCAAACTGGCGCTGCTGCTTTGCAGCGGGTCAGGGTTGGTAAGGAGACTGGGGGCTCCCCATTCTCCTCCCCAAGCATGCAGGCACTGCACACTTCCTATGGGAAAATGTGCTTTGGGTTATGTTTGTTTTGGGTTACGATGCAGGCTTTTGGAATGGACCTCCATCATAACCCGAGGTTTTACGACATGGATGAACTTATTTTGACTTTAGTGGTGCATCTTTGCACTTGAGAAACTTTTATTTATTTATTTATTTATTTATTTATTTATTTATTTATTTACGCAAACTTTTATGCTGCCCTCCTCAAAAAGACACAGGGCAGCTAACACAACTCTCAACACCTAAAACACAATAAAAACATGAAATATGAAACCAAGATTAAAAGACAGGGGCGTAGCTACCGCCGTATCTGCCATATCAATTATACGGGGCCCCCGGGCCACGGGGGCCCCCTACAGCAAAAATTAATAAAAACTTCCCAATTTTTTTTATTTCACAAGGGCCCCCCAAACAAATTTTTATACGGGGCCCCGTTAAGGCATGCTACGCTTCTGTTAAAAGATTTAAAAAATTTAAAAAGCTAAAACAAGACAAACAGAGCCAACAGACTGGGCCAACTGTCTGGCCCATACCCCACACAGTGCCAGCCAGGTCTTGACCCCTTTCCTAAAGGGCAGCAGCTCCTTTATTTCCTTTATAGCAATGTTTCCCAAACTTTGATTCTTGGACTTCAATTCCCAGAATCCTAAGTCGATGACCAGCCGATGTACTAACTTAGGCATTTGGAAATTGAAGTTCAAGAACCAAAGGTTGGGAAACACTGCTTTATGGCTTTCCCCCCCATCTCAGTTTTCTTCTGATTCCTTGGTTACAGTTTTCATTTGGATTGATGATTGAACCAAGATACAGAAACTTTAAAACAACCTGTTGTAGTTAGTGAGCTAATTTCTATGAGAAAAGGAATGAATACCATACAGAGGTCTTATGTCTTCACAAAGTGGGAAATTCCTCACTGGAAAAGCACTGGATATCAAACAAAATCTTGTAATACCACTAGGCAGGTTTTGCCACTTTCAATCGCATCATGTTCATCTGAATTGTTATCTGTGGTCTGAGGTTCCTGCACCCACTTATCGTTGTTACTGAACTTATCTCCATTGGAAAAGAAGTACTCTGCACAAACCCACAACACCTCAAGTTGTTTCCCCTTTTTCTTTTCCAGGATTAATTATTGTTCCAGACCATTCGCAACTCCAGGTCACTGGTTTCCTGCCCTCTGGCAGTATATAGTGGAACAGCCTGTCCTTTTCTGTTCTCTTAGTTCTGAACATTTTTAGGAAACTACTTTATCAGATGTAGGGCTGGGTCATATAAACACTGTGTCAGACAGAAGCGTAGCATGCCTTAACGGGGCCCCGTATAAAAATTTGTTTGGGGGGCCCTTGTGAAATAAAAAAAATTGGGAAGTTTTTATTAATTTTTGCTGTAGGGGGCCCCCGTGGCCCGGGGGCCCCGTATAATTGATACGGCAGATACGGCGGTAGCTACGCCCCTGGTGTCAGATCAGCTTGATCAGCTTCCTTGTCTAGTCAAAATTCCTGTTAATGATGAAAGGAAGGACAGAGAAGATGGGACAGAAGGAGGGTTGGGGAAGAGGCAGGGAAGAGGGCAGTGCAAATTAGAAAAAAGGAGAGCGTGAATTTCAGGGATTTAAGGTACTTATGGTCCCTTACTTCAAAACTGTCTGGGATAAGTGAACATTTCTGTGTTAATAAAACATTGATCTACATGCTATATGAATTCCCCCATTGTCCCAGTAGAACCTCAGACAACATTCCCCTGTCTAGTTCCACCATGACAAAACTGAGGGTACCTTTTTTAGGCACATTATGAGAAGTCAAGACTTGCTAGAAAAAACAATAACGCTGGGTAGAATTGAAAGCAGTAGGAAAAGAGGAAGGCAGGATTGACTCAATAACATCCTTTAATTTACAAAACCTGAGCTGCCTTTAAAGGATAGGATCTTTTGGAGCCCCGTTATTCATCATATGTCTCAGGAAACCTGAGAACACCTAGAAACATACATACATAGAAGAAACATGCATCGTGAGAAAATTCATTTCAGACGTCCAATAGTGGGAACGTTGTCTCACTTAGGACTCTTATGAGAGAATCCTGAATCAATATGTTTGCCTCACCATTGAACTGAAAGCTTTAATAGCACTACAGCCAGATGGGAATAGGCTGCATTTTCCTAGAGTACTTGCATGTCTTGGCCTGGCACAGAGAAAACCTCTAATGCTTTCAGGTTTTCCCTGCTCACCTGGGTGATTTTCAAACTCAGTTGAGAGATGATTACACAACATCCTTATTGTACTGTACTGTTTTATCTCCTCTTCAGTCTTTGTCACCAGATATTCTATCACCTGCCCAATTAATAATTCAGATTAATGCAGTAAGAGACCCATTCACATGCCACTTCTCCTACTACAAATGGTACGTAGGTCTTTTACCTTGCATCTGCTAGCAAATACCATACTGCACTATTTCCCCATAGATCAAAATATTCCTAATTGGGATGGTACACTACTGCTTCCTTTCCAAGCTGGTGGGCACTGCTTCTTTGGATCTATTAATAGCCAAGTTAGTCTTCATATAGCACCCCATGCATGACTTATCATGCTATGTTGTGCCCTGACAGAGATGTCCCAAACTCACATTTTTTTCTAAAGCTCATCTCAAATTTTCATCTATGAGAAGACAATTGTATTCTCAGTCTCTTTTCCTTCACCTACAGCAGCACTGTAGGAAATGGTGTAACTGAAGGAGATGTCCTTGTACACATTGGATGCCAAAAGAGCTCTAACATGTTTTTGTTCCGTCGCACAGTCGATTCTGACCCTTTGCAACCCTATGGACCATTGCCCACAAGGCACCTCTGTCTTCCACCATCCTCCTCAACCTGCCCAGCTGTATGCCCATTGCATCTACAATACCATCTAGCCATCTCATTTTCGGCCATCCCCTTCTTCTTTTGCCCTCCACCTTTCCTAGCATCAAGGCTTTCTCAATTGAAGCCTCTCTTCTCATGTGATCTCCAAAGTACTTTAGCTTCATCTTTGCTATTTGAACTTCTAATTAGTCTCTTTGAGAAGTGCGGCATATAAGTCTGTAAAATAAATAAATAAATAAAAATAATGAGCAGTCAGAGTTGATTTCTTCTAGGATCGATCTATTTGTTCTCCTAGCTGTCCAGGGTATTCTCAAAACTCTCATCCAACACCACATTTCAAAGGCATCTATTCTTCTGCGCTCAGCTTTCCTAATGGTCCAGTTCTCACAACCATATACTGTATTACCACGGGGAATACCATTGCTTTGACTATGCAAATTTTTGTTTGCAAGGTGATGTCTCTACTTTTAACTATGTTCCCCAGGTTTCTCATAGCTTGTCTCCCAAGAATCAATCACCTTTTTATTTCATGGCTGCAATCTCCATCTGCAGTGATCTTTGATCCTAAAAAAGTAAAATCTGTCACTGCTTCTACTTCTTCCCCATCTATTTTCCAGGGACTGATAGGACCTGTTGCCATTATCTTGGTTTTCTTGCTGTTGAGTCTCAAGCCAGCTTTTGCACTTTCTTCTTTCAACATAAGCAGCAGCTTCTTTAGGTCTTCCTCACTTTCTGCCATTAGGGTAGTATCATCTGCGTATCTCAAGTTGTTGATGTTTCTCCCAACAATTTTGATCCCAACCTGTGATTCGTCCAACCCTGCATTGCACATTATGTACTCTGTGTAGAAGTTGAATAAGCAGGGTGATAAAATGGAGCCTTGTCTTACTCCTTTTCCTATTTCAAACCATTCTGTCATTCCCTATTCTGTCCTTACTGTTGCTGCTTGACTCGTGTACAGATTTTTCATGAGGCATATAAGGTGTTCTGGTATTCCCATCTCTTTAATTACTTGCCACATTTTGTTGTGGTCCACACAGTCAAAGGCCTTAGTGTAGTTAATAAAACAGAAGTAGACTAGTTTCTGATATCCCTTTGTTTTCTCCAAGATCCAATGTATGTTGGCAATGTGGTCTCTAGTCCCCCTGCCTCTTCTGAACCCCGCCTGCACTTCTGGTAGTTATCTCTCCACGTGCTGCTGCAGTCTATCCTGTATTATCTTGAGCCTAACCTTGCTAGTGTGTGGGATGAGCGCAATTCTTACATGTAACAAAGAATGTTACATCCAAATAATGGCCTTGTTCCATAAATCTTTATAGGTTTTGCTGCCTCAGTTTGATCTGTGTGAACTCCAGTTTCCTATCAGTGTTTTACAAAATAGACTGACAAACACATCACACGGCATGTCGGCCAAGCAAGGTGTCATCGCCTGCAAAACAACTCTGCACTACCTGCCCCAATTATTATCCCCTGCTTTTTTCATCCTCTTTCAGCCAAAAGAACTGGAAAAGGTTGCTTCCATTTCTTCAATGTTTACTTGCAAATGACATTTTGCTGAATTCCTTTAATATTTTGTAAGTGCCGTTTTTAATCTGAAGTAGTGCTTCTTCTTACATGCCCTGATCAAACCTTGGACTGACACTTTCTTGGCTTTGTCGTTGCCCAAACTTAAGTCCTCTTCGGTGCATGTTTCTGGCAGTAATCGGCAGACCAGTAAATGATTCTGGTCTCTCTCCACATTCACACTGTGTGTTGTTGTCTGCCAGCAGCCCCCACTATTCAGAGTTCTCCAAGTGACGTAGAGGAGGTTGAGCTCCTTAGCTATATCCTCCTATAATGTTGTTCCTTGCCCAGTGAGATCCTCCATCTTCTAATTTGGTTTTGCTGTTGTGTACCCTCAAGAATGTTTGTTCTTGCCATAAAGCTCTTTCTGGATCTGAGCCAGTGGACACGAGGCTCATGTCTATTCAGAGGATATTGAGGATCATTCTCTTGCTTAGTTCTCTCAGCGTCCGCTGCTACTTCTCTCTTTATCTTAGGTGGAGCGATACCAACAAGAGGGTATATTTCCTCAACTGAAGTAGTGCTGAAATAGCCACTTCCAGTATCTTTCTACAAAGAGTCCCCCTTCCTGAAGAGTGTTATGCAGTGATTTGTTTTCAAGTGCCAACCTTCATAGTATACTACCAGCTTAGTACTAGAAATCAAAGGAAGAGCTGTTCTTTTTGCTGTGCTCCAGAGGCTACATGTGCCTACCCACCTGTGTTCAGGAGTTCTTTGCAGATGAACTTTCTAGTCTTCACCCATATTTGTTGATGCAAAGAGACCACAAAGAATACAAACTTCTAACAATTGGTGCTAGCTTCCGCCCTGCCTAATATTTGCTTTAAATGGCCATAATCTAGTCTAGACTGCTCCTTTTAAGGATTCTAACAAAAATGTACAGAGAAAGCAAGAAAGGATTTGAAGTGAGGCTATCTAAATCCATCAAGAGAAACAGCCTTTTAGAGAGTGGCATGGAACATGTGTTTAAAATCTTAATACATTTTTTCCTATTCATTTAGTAGCCTGATAGTGATAGCAGCACAAATTTGTTGAATGCTACCACAACACATTAGGTTTAAAAATACTTAATTAAAGTTAAATATTAGAAATTAGAAAATTAATTTGTAGCTTTACTGTTGCAAAAACAACAACAACCCATGCTTTATTTATTAAGTTAATAACAGCAATTAGTTTGCCCCCTCTCCTTTGCAGAATGGTTTGGCATTCTCCATTTCCCTACTCCGAAAGAGAAGAAATGTATATTTTCTTTTCAGAATTAAGATTAGCCCTGGGTAATAGGGATGTGGTACCCAGTGCAGCTTAACTGTCTCTGTTTGTCATTCAACAGTAGACTCACATAATTTATTCAATAATAGATAGAGGCTTTGCTTGGAGAGTACTTTGAACTTTTTTGGATAGAACAGGAATTGGTCACAAAAATTCAGTTGCTGCCTTGAGCACATAGAAAAATTTCTGAGGCCAGTTTTGCACTTTCAGTGACACATTTAATGTAACTGAGAGCAGCCAAGAAAGTGTAGGCTACTTTCCTTTTTTTAGACAGGAGCTATGATATGTTCCTTCATCCTCAACCTAACATTTTTTAAAAAATAAACTCCTTATTGAACATTACTTTTCAAATATTATTTTTAAAATATTGTATTTTTGGAAACTTCTTCTGGATTTTATCTGAAAAAGCAGTAAGTGTGATGCTAACACATTAATTCTAGTGTTTTTATTTTAAGTTCTGTATTTATTTGGAGTATACTTTTAAAAATTCTTGGCTGTAAAATTCTTGGAATTGTAATGTAAAAAGTAACTTTTCTAAGCAATAATTTTTTACTAAGCTACATTGTTTCCTTGTAATTTAAACCAATTTTTTTAATCTATAGATCTTTATTTTGTATCAGGTTGCCGCTGAAATACTTGCTAAGGAAGAAGAAGAAAAGAACAAAAAGGGCAAAAAAAAGGGGAAGAAGGAAAAACCAGAAAAGGGCAAGAAGAAAAAGAAAGGAAAAGGAAAAGAAGAAAAGAAACCAAAGAAGAAAGAGGAGGCAAGAAATTCTGAAGCATGGTTTTTTTGTTTGTTTTTTTAAAATAATTTTTAATACATATCGGGTAAAATATCAATGGGAAGCATAAATCTATGCTTCTTTAGCTTACCTGTGCAAATTAGATTCCATGGGGAGGGGAGTATAGTATTGAACTGTATCATCTCCAACTCATAAGAGATGGCTTATGTTGAAAGCGCCAGGCACCCTTGGAGGAAGAATTTTCCAGAACTGTTTAGGGTCATGAGGTGTTTTCTTTCCTGCATGCTATATTACTTAATACTTAAAGGGCCTGAAATCAGGGCTGTCTGTTAGCTGCAAACCTGAGTGTTTTATATTGCTATATATAGTTGGGTGTGTCTGTCCAGACATCCCACCATGGTAATGGAGTAGACCATACAGCCAGGGACTCAACCAGTGGTGTGCTGGTGTATCAGGCAATCAAGCAATGTCCCACTCTGCCACAGCAATCTTTGCCCCTGTGGGCGGAATTTTATTTTTATTGGTCAAGCCCCTGGCAGGAAAAGGTTGAGAACCCCTGCTTTGGGCCTTTCTCCTGCCCTTTGGCAGAAGTGATATAGAATCCCAGGATTTAACATCATTGCAATAGGGTGACAAATTGTTTCTCTTATAACAAAATATTTCAAAGTTAAGGAGATCCTATCTTTGACATTTTATGTGAACTGAGTAAGGCTTTACAAAGGTGATTTGGAAAAATTGTTAAACATGACTGAGGCTTCGGAAGAAATTGTCTCAAGTGGTAAATTCTATTGTAAAAAAAGCATACTACTAAGAATTTTTAAAACAGTTACATCTTCACCTAATAATTAACTTTCTCTCAAACAAATGAGAACTCTGCTGGATCTATACCTAGAAAAGCAATTAAGTTCCAGCTTTCCATTAACTTCAAAGAAATGGGGGAAAACAACAACTTTAGATTTACTTAAGCTGCAGAAATGTTGTAGCCAATCTAAAGATATCAGCAAGCCAAATATTTCATCTATAATGCAGACAATTAACACTATAACATCATCAACAGCAAAGTGAACAGCTGCAGGGTCTAATGATATCCTGTGTTTAGGACTGATTTCTGAAAAGGGTTAGGAAGGTCTCTTGTACTTAGCTCGTTACATTCTCCTAAAATCTATTGCCAGAATAGAAAGCCATGTACTAGTCTTCCTATATATATATATATATATATTTGGCAGCAGAACATACCTCCTCTATCCGATTAACAAAAGACATCATCTTCAGTTTGATCTCATTTTACAGGTCCATAACTGCATTCTCCAATAAGGCCATTCTAACATAAAATTGCCATCATAGGGATTTCTTCTAACCTCGTTATTTTTAATTCTCCTATTTGTTACTGTATGAGTATTGGCAGGCACTGAAACATTTAAGTGCTGACTGTATTCTTTACTGCTATATGTCCAAGATTGTTACAAAGAACAAAGTGCAACACCACTCTGAGCGAGATTTAAGTCTCCTCATAGTTTGCAATCACGATACCTATAAAGAGAGGAGAGTGACAGGAATCTTCCCAATTGCCAATAAAGAAAACACATGCCTCATCACATTCCTGTTTCCCAGGCAGCAATAGATGTGCTTGCAATAACTGGTATGTTTTCAATTAGGCATGTTCACCTTCTCCATCAAAGAGGGAAGATCAAACATTTGCCTAATAATAAGCAGCCATACAGGGTGGGTTCAGAGCCACATTTCAGAATCAACAATGATATTGACAAAAGCACTTCTGTGGTGCAAAACGCTGATTTAAAAGAGAAACCTTTACCTAACTTGAAGTCAGTAGAGTCAGCTAGTGTTTTGTCAAAACCATTGTCCTCAGAATCAACAGCAGTTCCTAAAAATGAAAGGGGGGATCACAATTTCCTTCAGTAAGGCACAGTGCTGATCGAACTGTTTTGAAATAGACCTCCAAAATCCCACCTAAATCTCATAGGACAGAATACTTACACAGAGTGCAAAATGACAGAATAAATTTTCTTTTCAAATATTTTGTGCCAAGATTTATTATAGTCAAAATGTCTCGAGCAAGATCAAAAGGATATACTTATTCAGCACCAATTTTAAAGAGTTCGAAGATTATATATATATATATGGAAGAAATGTTCATTTTACAACAGCTCTTGGCATAAGAATTGCTAATTAACAAGCAGTAACTTCAACATGGAATCAACCTGGAGGCTGTGAGGGTCTGGATGGGGGACAACGGGCTACAGCTGAATCCCGGCAAGACTGAGTGGCTATGGGTGAGGGGCCCTGTGTTATCTCGGGAGTTACCAGCTTTGGTTCTGGATGGGGCAGCTTTGCCCCAGACAGACCCGGTGCGTAATCTGGGGGTCCTCCTGGACTCACGACTACTGTTCGAAGAACAGGTGGCAGCCGTGGCCAGGAGGGCTTTTGCACAACTTCGTGTAATACGCCAGTTACGCCCCCTCTTAGACCGGGACGCCTTGCTCATGGTCACGCATGCTTTGGTCACCTCCAGACTTGATTACTGTAATGCGCTCTACATGGGGCTGCCCTTGGTGACCATCCGGAGACTGCAGCTGGTCCAAAATGCGGCGGCCCGGGTAGTGATGGGATGCGGGCGTTATGCTCGTGCCACACCATTGCTCCGGGAGCTGCACTGGTTACCAGTATGTCTCCGGGTGCAATTCAAGGTGCTGGTCATTACCTTTAAAGCCCTACATGGTAGTGGGCCAGGATACTTAAGAGACCGCGTCACCCTAAGAACGTCTGTCCGTCCCAACAGGGCAGATCGGAGGGGCTCTCTTGTTATCCCATCGGCTAGGGAGGCTCATCTCTCTAGCACTAGGAAGAGGGCCTTCTCTGTGTTTGCCCCGGCCCTGTGAAACCTTCTCCCAACGGAACTGCGCCTACAGGCAGAGCTCTTACCTTTCCAGAAGGGCTTGAAGACCTGGCTGGCGGAGCATGTATGGGGGCCAAGTAATATGGGATCCCACATAGGTTGGCTTATTTAAGGGATAGCCACCCCTCTTGCTTTGTTTTATTTGTTGCACTGTTTTAATCTTTTATAAATTTTAAGGTTTTGAGATTTTCAATACTATTATCATAACAGATTTACTTGTGATTTTAAATTCATGTTGTAGGCCGCCCAGAGTCGGGTTTACCCGATTGGGGCGGGGTAATAAATGTGAGTTAATAATAAATAAATAAATAAATACATTTAATTTGGAAAACTTGAATAATTTATTACTACTGTAATTACCTGAAGACTTTCATTTGAACAAGATTTCCTCCTTGTTTATCTCTGTAAAAACTAGACATCTGGTCATTCTGATGTCTTTCTTATGGAGTTATAGTTTCATCAGGCACATATTCCCAAGGCTATTCATGTTGTAGGGGAAGAAAATCAAGAAACAGACTATTTGAGTAAAGTTTGATAGTCTTCTCTGGTCAGAGGTATTATGCAGCCCAACTCTACACCAAGTGAAACGTTTCAAATGTGTGAATATTGCCTTACATACAAAACTTTATATCAGTTGGTGGGAGATCAGAACACACTTTGCATGTGATTGTTGGTGCTGCTTAGTCAATATCAATGACCATGGATCTTATCTGTGTTGCTGTCACTTCTAAATTTCCCCTTCTCTCTCTCTGTCTCCCTGAGAAATCTCTCTCACTGAGAAATCAGCATCTTTTAAAAGAAGTGGTTCAAAAATGCTTTTAAAAGTTTGAAGTTGAACTTTTGAAATGATATGGCCGGATTTATTGATTTTATTTCCTTGTTAGATAGAAACACAGTGATGCTTAGAAGAGAGCATATGAAAGAAATCAGCATGGAAATTGTTGGTGCTAGCTGCTCTTGACAATACAATTTTGTGCTTTTATTTCAACTGATGTTGTCCTCAATTAATTTGATTTGGTATATTAAGGAAGAAGAGGAGGGTTGGACAATGGCCCCCAGTAATTTTCTCCCATTAATGGAAGAAGGGAACAACAAATATAAAGGCAAGTAGAGAACTTTATACTGAAATAGAACTTTATTTACATATGGAATATTCAGGTAGTTTGTGAACCTTCATGGAGACTCACTGTAGTATGTAGACACTTCAAACTGTATTTCCTCACGTCCCCATAAGAAGAAAAAACATACTGGCAACTCAAACAACAAAAATCCAGAGGATTTCCAAACTCTGCACCTGAAAAACTGGTTTTCTGTATAACCCCCAGAATCCCGTGATACAAGGGGATCATCTTTTGAAGAGGTCCCCCTTGCCCCAGGGATTGGATTCAATCTAAAGCAGGGGTTCCCAACCTATGGCCCATAGGCCAGATCTGACTGTGGGCCAAATTCATTTGGCCCCCAGACAAAATTGCCGTCACCAGGAAGAACCATGTGACCAGGGGTGTGGTCAGGCCCCTGGCAGGAAAAGTTTTGGAACCCCTGATCTAAAGGATCCCTTCCAGCTCTATAGTTCTAAAATGATTATGATGAAGCACCTAAAGCTCACCACTGTTTTCCCAGTTTCTGCACTGCATAATTAGCCACAACCATCTGTTTAATGTAGCCTGCATAGCCAGTTGCTCCCCATGGTCAGTGCAGAATAGGTGAAAAACTCCTGGGCACCTATTATTCACTACACCAATCAGGTGACACAAGCTGGAAATTCCTGTCGAGCTTCAAAGAAATTAACTTGACACACAAGAGTGGGTGGGGGTGAATGTCCCTGCAAGAGACCTGCCATTAAGGCATGGTGGTACAACAACAGCAATGTTCCTGCATCACTGCCATGTGAGTGGAAAGGCAACAATCCTTTGACCCTGCAACTGCCCAAAGTGTGATGCAGTGTTGAAGGCCACATAATCTCCAATGAACCAACCCCAATAAGTAAGATAGTTTCCCCAGAAATTTGGTGCCAGTGTTTATGATAGCATGAAATGTTAAAACTGAATAAAAACAATTTATATTTTTGAAAGTCATCAGTATTAAATATAAACACATTTCAGAGGCATTTATGTACAGTTCTAGAGCAGTAATGTATTTGTCATGGTGATTGTTCTACTCATCATCCTTAACCTTTGTCTTTCAAATAGGAGAGAAATTTATATTATAGTTAACTGAAAGATTTTTTAATGCTTACAGGCTTTTTGTCAGGTACTCAAGACTATGATTGATTTGCCCTAAAAGCAATGGTATTGTTAACTTTTTTTTACACAAGTATCATAAATAACTTGCTTCTTTTAAAGCAGGCGTGTTCCATCTACGAATGAAAATCCTAAAGTCTATATAAAAATATAATACTTGAAAAACATCACTATGTATGCAATGGCCTTACTCCCCACAGGCTAAAATTCCAATGTCTGATAAGCTTGATGGAAGTGCCTTTCTAGTTTGTACAAGTTAGTGTTTTTCTGTTAAAATATTTCAAGTCTTCCATCATACTATTTAAAATGTTAAACGTGATTTATATAAGTTAATGTGTTTTTACTGTCATCTATCTTTAGTTGACAGTGAAAATGACTCATTGAAAAATTGATAAAAAAATAAAAAGGAAGATCACAAGTCAAAGAAAATTTCAATCTAAAAACTGGCAGTTTTCGCTATATGCATATTAAGTAATTAGGGAGTTCAACTCAGCTAAGTTTAAGAGCATAGTTTGTTCTGCTACATTCTATGAGCAAGGACTCAAATTATTGTACTTTCAGCATACCCACTTCCATTTTTTAGACATCTCGGCTACAAAATCAGAAGAGCAATTTATTTATTAGTCATATTTGTATGCCGCCCTATTCATGAAGCAACTCAGGGCGGCTAAGAGAGCAATAAAAACACAACAATCCAATAAAAAATTGTCTACAAAATCCAGACCCATACATAAAATTTAAAAGATTAAAAATTTGTTTTTTAATAATCACATTCTCTTCTTAATAGTCAAATTGAATAGCAGATATTTATTTCTTCCAGTCTGCCATCCCATCCCACTCAGATCAAGTTATGTGCTCCACAAAAGCAGACTGAAAATGTTATGAATTGCTGAACAGGCCATTTATCAGTTGATCTGATATCAGCTGCTTATGGACCCTGCTGAGGTGTCAGATCCTGAGAAGGATATTCTGCCCCTTACTCAGAAGGGAGACATGCTATATCAGACCACCCGGAGTGATTCAGAAATCTATGTTCCATACCTGGCAGTTATTTTTAACCGCAATGTTTCCTGAAGAAATATTATGTATCCCTTTAGCAATTGAGGAATTTCCTTCTTAACTTTAAATGTTTCCCACCTGGGTATAACTTAAATATGAAAAAATGAATATTTGAAAGAAAGCTCACTTTCTTGATATTTCTTTAGCAAGCAAGGCATGTTGTTAAGTTATGTGGCATGAGTACATACATGATTTAAGCATCTGAAAACCCCATTACAAAACTTCATGTGCTTAGAGGTGAGCATAGATAAAACAGAATAAAACAAGACAGGTTTTCAAAACCTATCAAAGTACATAATGTGTTGCATCTTATAACATGAGGAAAAATTAATCCCCCAAAAAATTAAATCTCAAAACAATACTTCAGAAAAAATTGTAACCACTTTCGAGGTACTAAACCTTTTTAGTTATAAAATATTTTCAACTTAAGTCATTTAAAAATATACCTTAAGAAAGCATACTTCCAAACTATGTAATAGCATATCAACTGGAAAAGTATGAAAAACAAAACCAACATTAACACCACATAATACCACACAGGATGCATAAGGCTTTCCAGCAATAGAGCAAAAATCTATGTCCCTCTCCATATATTAAATATGGATTTCATATATATGTTTTATGATCACATTATAATCTTTTATCAAATGATGTCATACACAGGTGTTGTTTGTTATTCTATTATGGTCATATTGACATAGGCTCAATGGAACAGACCTATATGGCTATCTTCCAGTTACAGAATATTTTTTCCCTCTCACAGCTGATAGGTCACATCACCCGTGTGAATTTTCACCCTTGGCACTCATACAGCATCAGTCCAATTTCTTAGATAAAACAAGTCTTGTTTTTACAAGTCGAAGGACCTAATCATACCTTACATTCTGACCAGAAATAACATTTCTTGGCTGGCATTTAACCTTACTCCACCCACCCATCCACCCACCAAGCAGCATGAGAATATCTTTCCCCCATTTGTCTCATTTCTCCTGCCACTTGGGTTTTGCAGTTTGACAGAGGTTCCTCACTCTCAAATGGAAGCAGGGGACGAAACCATCCACCCATTCTAGAAGTTGTCCATGTGGTCATTTACAATTTTATTGGCATGTGCTTGATTGGCTTCGATTACCACCATTGCTTGATGCACATAAATTATTGTACATCTCGGCATGTGGGAATCCTGGTGAAGCCGCCAAAGTCCTATCCAGGTGTCTGGCAGCTGTGAGGGTCTGGATGGGGGACAATGGGTTACAACTGAATCCTGGCAAGACTGAGTGGCTGTGGGTTGGGGGTCCCGTGTCGATGAAGGAGTTACCATCTTTGGTTCTGGATGGGGCTAGTTTGCCCCAAACAGATCCGGTGCACAATCTGGGGGTCCTCCTGGACTCACAACTCCTGCTCGATGAGCAGGTGGCAGTCGTGGCTAGGAGGGCATTTGTACAGTTGCATGTAATTCACCAATTGCGCCCACTCCTTGACGAGGACTCCTTACTCATGATCACCCATGCTCTCATCACCTCCAGATTAGATTATTGCAATGCATTCTACGTGGGTCTGCCCTTGATGACCATTCAGAGGCTGCAGCTGGTCCAGAATGAGGCAGCCAGGGTGGTGTTGGGATGTGGCCATTACTCCCATGCATCTCCACTGCTCCGGGAGCTGCACTGGTTACCAGATTGTCTCCAGGTGCAACTCAAAGTGCTGGTCATTACCTTTAAAGCCCTGCATGGTAGTGGACCAGGATACTTAAGAGACCGCATCTCCCCAAGGTTATCCATCCATCCCACCAGAGCGGACCAGAGAGGCTCCCTAGCTGTGCCATCAGCCAGAGAGGCTCGACTCTCTGGCACTAGAACAAGGGCCTACTCCGTGTCTACTCCAGCTTTGTGTTGCGCCTCCAGACAGAGCTGCTGGCTTTTAGGAAGGGTGTGAAGATTTGGCTGGCAGGAATGGTGTGGGTTAGTGATGGCTCATTAACTCCTCCCCGCTGGCTTATTTAACATCTTATACCCACCCACCCTCTCCTTTATCTAAAGGAATGAGGTGTTGTTTTAAATTGTTTTAGATTGTTTTTAGAATTTTAATTGTACTTTATATGTTTTGTTGATTGGTTGTAATCCACCCTGAGTCACTCATGTGAGTAGGGCGGAATATAAATTCAAATAAATAAATAAATAAATAAATGAGGAAAGTGGTAGAAATGGAAACGTTATTGATGCCTATGTAATATATGGCTGTGCAACTAGAAAGTGTGTATGGAAACATTCTAGGTGCAGTAGCACATGGAGTAATCATGAGTACTGTCCTATGCTACATTCCTTCCCAATATTCTCAGCACATTTGGATCAGAGACAGTGATGGAAAGCACAATTCAATACACTACTCTAAAAGTGTGAAGTATATTTAAAGGAATGTAGTTTCACTTTGTAGGGATATAGGCAACAAGTGGTATAGTGGTCTTTCTCTTGTTACACTCATAACAATGCTGGATAGAAAGTGGTCATTATTCAATGGTATAACATTTGAAATTATATATACAGTAGTTAATGAATAAAAGAAATGCTGTAACCTAGTTGCATCATTTATACCAGCAGAAGAGTGATCAGCAAGGGTCAAAATTCAGTAATCAAAAAACTCCTACCAAAAATCACCACTACTAGATGACATTACCAGCAGGGAGAGATTTTCGATTAACTAAAGACTTACTCCTTCTGCCCCAAAATTTCCAAGGCTTTCAGTGTGATGATAGGGATTACACTGGAATTGTAAGCACCATGGGACAGAAGTAGGATGTTTTTGATAAGCAAAAAATTTCCTCCAGCTCCATCACCCTTCCGTAGGCATAGTTAAGCCAATAGAATTTTTGCCAATAGTATATAATTAATTAGGGATGAGGACAAAGGTAGTGACTTCAGTGTAGGACATGTCTAACTGTGAAGTGCCCCGAATCTCCTTGAGCTAAAGTTCAAATAATCCATGTGCAATCTACTGGTCCTGCTTTAATTTATAAGATATAAATCATTATTGTCTTTTCTCATGGATGTATTTAAAAGATTTTGCAGTTTCAGCAGGTTTTTTGTAGACATTTAAAAGGGAACGTAAGCATAGTTTAATTTAGGTCTCCCTTGCTCGAAAACCAGTTGCTTCTGACTCTAGGGGTCAGTGCTCAACTCTTGTTTTCAGCTGCAGAACTAGCGCTGTCTGCATCTGCAAACATTTCTGTGGTCATGTAACAGGCATGACTAGATGCCAGAGCACATGGATTGCTATTGCCTTTCCCACCAAAGTGGTACCTATTTATCTACTTGCAATTTCTTGCTTTAGAACTGCTAAGTTGGCAGGAGCTGGGACAGATTACAGGAGCTCACTCCATCATGCAGCACTCTGGTCTTGAACTGCTGACCCTCCAGTCATCAAGCTTAGTGTTTT
Source organism: Furcifer pardalis (assembly GCA_030440675.1). Lineage (NCBI taxonomy): Eukaryota > Metazoa > Chordata > Lepidosauria > Squamata > Chamaeleonidae > Furcifer > Furcifer pardalis. The sequence goes on from CP126890.1 coordinate 14,272,205, forward strand.
AGCCACTAAGCCACAGCGGCCCCTTGTGCTGTAAAATATGTCATCATTAAATCACTATGAGTTAAACTGTCAATCATTGCAGTCAGATTTAATTTTCTGTTTCTGAAAATTAGATCAGGCCTTAAGCATGGAAGAAACTGTTAGTTAAGGATATACAAAGTGAAAATTTCCATATTCTTTCAGCTGGTGCCTCTTTTTTGTGTGGTGTTTTTGTTTGTTTCTGTCTACCTCTACTTCCATTTTACACCAATAGGAAATCTCTTTTATGTTCTCCATTTGTGATTTCTGCAGTGATGGGATGACAAATTTGTTACCACCACTCCATGACATCACGACGTCATGGGCGTGGCCAATGTCATGATGTCATGGGCGGAGCTGACATCATGATGTCATGACATCGTGGGCGGGGACTTAAAATATAATATAAAATAAATAAATAAACACACACACACACACACACACACACACACACACACACACCCGCCACACAAACCCGTAAATAAATTAAATAAATTAATTAATTAAATAAAAATTAAATAAAAATACAACCCCAAACACAAACCCCTCACTTACCCCTGGGAGGGCTCGGCAGGGGCGGACGGCCAGGGCAGGCCTCCAATTTTATTGCGCATGTGCAGAAACTCAATCTGTCTCATGCGCAATGCGTCAGATTGAGTTTCTGCGCATGTGCAGTAAATCGGAGCCATTTTGGCTCCAATTTTTTAAAATTCTTTCGTTGAGGCGTCTGGAACCGGACACTTCAAAAGTTGACTCCCCTCCCGGAGAACCCTCCGGGATTGTTCCAACCGGTTCCAAGGAACCGGATAGAACCAGGGTCATCCCATCACTGGATTTGTGGCATTCCAAAATCCGTAAAGGACCCTTAAAAACTACTCCAAAGAAACAAAGGCAAGGCAATAAAGAATCTGTCTAGTCCAAAGGAAACCAACGAGAAAGAAAAAAATTGTCCAGCTTGTTCAGGCACCCACAGAGCCCAGTGGCACAACCACAGACTTCAATAGAAGCGTACCGGAGAGGCTCTTTGGTTGTGCTGTCAGCCAGAGAGGCGCACCTCTCTGGCACCAGGGCTTTGTCCGCCACAGCCCTATGGAACCTTCTACCAGTTGAGTTATATATGCAGACAGAGCTGCTGTCCTTTAGGAAAGGAGTGAAAACCTGGCTGGCGGGACGGGTCTGGGGGACGGGTGGTATAATGACCCTAGCCCACTGTTTAATCTGAGCCCCCTTGCCCTTCATTTCTTAACTGTAATTTTAGCTTTAATCTTTTATCATTTAATCTGTTTTAGCTTTGGTGAGGAGGGCAATGAATAAGTCTGACTAATAAATACATAAAAAAATAAAACTGACCCACACATTGCAACAGAAGCAACAAAACAGTACCACAAAAATTTACATCTATAACAGAATAAATTTATAGTAAATTGACCAAACGCAGAAAGCAAAACCCCGGGTTAAAACAGAGGTCCGTTCCAACAGCCTCCATCGTAACCTGAAAAATTGTAAACCAATACATCTAGGGATGTATTGAAAAATTAAAAAAAAGGTCCTGAATTGATCGTTGTAAACCGGAAAAACTGCATTAAAAATTTGTAACCCAAATAAAGACAGAAATACAATCCAAACCTTCCCCGCAACCAACACTACTAGAATATAAGAACATTTCTCTCCCCTACCCCCAACTACTTGTTGTCTTCTCTTTTCTGAGTCCAGCAGACTGCATTAGGCAAGGCAAGCAGCACATTGGGGATGGTGGAGGGGAATCTCACAAAATCCCATCAAATACTACCACTATAAACAGCCTCATACAGCTCCTTTCTCCCACAAAAAAGAATAAAGCAATTATCTTTCTCTTCTTTTCACTTCATGGGTAATAGACATTTGGCAGAACAGAGATGAGGGATGGAACTTCTCGCAAGAGTATGACCCAGAACTGATCAAAGAGGAAAAGAGGAAAGAAGTGGAAGATGAGATCAGAGTGCAGGTGAACTTCACTGGCAGGCCACTTACAAAAGGAGCTGTTCCCAAAGAGTATTCTTGTGAGGAAGTAAATTTTTGCTTGACAGATTTCTACATTAGTATAGTGACACTATGCTGTATAATATATGCAAGAGTGTTTGCATGGAGAAGTGCAATGGTAGAGCAGCAGGTCTGTGGTATAGTTCAGACCATGCAAAACAGGTCAACACAGTACCAGGCTGGGTGTCTGGTAAAATCAGTTCCCTATCAGGAATCTGTTTTCTCCCCCCCCCCCCCAACAACAACATATATGAAACGAGATATATTCAAGATGATAATGGTGGGCCCATGTTACAGGAAGCCAGATATATGCTGAAACCTCTGAACTATTAGAGTAGTATAACAATGGAATCCATTACCTGGGGGGGGGGGGTTGAGCTCTCCAGTGCTCAGAGGGATTCAAGAGAAAATAGGACAACCATTTGTCAGATCTGTTTTGATTTGAATTCCCGCACTGAGCAGCAGGATGGACTTGGTGGCTTCACATGCCCCTTCCAACTCAATTATTCTATGATGTAGCAGCTAATAATGAAAGACTGAGAGCACTCTTTAGTCACTATCCTGCCTCACCCAGATTAAAATCAAGGGTGGGGGAGGCATTTAGAAAATCTGTGACTCTTGAAATAACAGCAGAGAGTGCGAGAACCATTATTTATTTATTTATTTATTTATTTAGATTTATTATCCTGCCCCAATCAGGTGAACCCAACCCTAGGCAGCTCACAAAAAAGAAAAAGTTACACAAATGTTACACAAAAAGTTACACAAATAATGTGGAAAGAAGGAACTACCTATCTTTTAGAATGAATGAAACCCCAGGAAAGTCTACCTCTGGGCACATTGAAAATTGGGTTACTTGAAAGATTCAATAGACTACAGAATGGAATTAGCAAAATCAGAAAAAATTTGGGGTTTGTGCTGTCAGAGTTCTTTGAAATTGCAAAGATCTGAAAACCTGGCTAGCAGGGGAGGTGTGGGGCACCGACGGAGGGGTGACACACACCCCCCTGGCTGGCTTATATAATAAAGATTCTCTCTCTCTCTCTTTTAATGGATGGGTTTAGTGGGTAAATTATTTTGAATTTTTAATGGGGTTTTTAAGGGCTTTTAGTTAGTTTTGATGTTGCTTTTAATTGTTGTTAGCCACCCAGAGTCGTTGCCAAGTTGGGCGGCAATAGAATTTTTGAAGAATAAATAAATAAATAAATAAATAAATAAATAAATAAATAAATATAAACTTCACACCTCTACCCCTCAAAATGTACTGTGAAAGATTTGATGTTAGCTGCCAAAATGTTACGGATCATGATTTTATCATAAGTATTTGTTAATTGGTACTTCTGAGACAAAGAAGCACAAATTACTCTCACTCACTCACTCACTCACTCACTCACACACACTCTCTCTCTCTCTCTCTCTCTCGCTCGCTCGCTCGCTCGCTCACACACACACACACACACACACAGCCTAAATTGGATAATTGCATGTGGGTTTTTTTCATTGCAGAAACTTTTTAAGCACAGCATTCTACTCTCCTGTATTATCTGCCCAAACAGGTTGATGAATTAATGCGTCAGGAATTAAAGAATCTAAAGTTAGCTGTAGACAGAGAGACCGAAAAAAAAGGGAAAAAAGGAAAGAAGGGAAAAGTAAGAAAAACTTTATAACTTGAAGTGGTTTTATAACTTTTAGGAGTAATATTATTGTTGAGTAATAATAGAACCAATGTTGTTTTGTTGGCCATAATATCAGAAGAGGACTCATGAGACCTGGTTCTCTTATCTTTCTAATCATTACTGTGCTATGGCAACTCCCTGGAGGTGACACTGGTAAAACCACTCCTCAAATATATCACATACCTAGAAATGCCTACTAAGATTGCTGTAATTCAGATGTTACTTAAAGGCATATAACAAAAATAACTGCTTACACATTATATTTTACTAATGGTCAAGGAAAGGGCTGTGTTTCAGTAGTAAAATATATGTGTTGCATACAAGAGATCACAGGTTTAATCACTTCAGACTCCAGATTGAGAAGACTTTTTTCTGCACCCTAGACCACTTGTTTGTCCAGTCATTACCATAGCAGTTTCCTGTTTTTTGCTGCTCATGTGAATAGAGCATAATACAATTACTATAATGACATCTGTACTGGCTTTCATCTGTCCAGACTCTGCAACAGCTACTTAGCTATCTTGTTGACTAGTTTATGTAATGGTAGCAGAACTTTCAAACTATAGACCTGTCCCATTTGTCTCAAGAAAGTTGGTCTGGAATTGTGGTTTTCAAGGTCGCTTGAAGACAGGGGAAGAACTTAATCACATTTAGCCCACTCCCCCTGTCCAAACAGCCAAATGGCCTTTGCCCGTATCATGAATTGGATGACAAGCCACTTCACAATACAGGCAAATGAAACACTTTCCCCGCTCCTCTGTGGAGGAGCAGGGATAGTGCAATTTCCACCCTGTTATCTCACCACTGTTGTGCTGTATCAGTTGTGAGAGTTTAAAAAGATGTCTTCCTTTTTATCTATAGTGTCAATTGAGAAATTGCTCACAGATGTGATTTCAACTAGCACTACAGAGAAAAAGGAAACAAAAAAATTAATTCTAGAAATGTACACATGCAAACAGTGTAGTTAATTCTGACTCTAGTGTAGGTAAACAAATCCTTGGTATCTAGACTATTATGACTATTATTTCCTGTGTACATTATTTCTAAATGATGTAAAAGTACAGAAGTATTAGCTTTGCTAACTATTTCTATTTATGATCTGTAGAAAAAGAAAGGGAAAAGAGGTGGAAAAAAGAAAAAGTCAAAGAAGGAGAAAGATCTGACTCCTGATAGGTAATAATGGGCCTGCTTCTCCAGAAAGTCATATCGATATCTCCTTTCCTCTCCCTTTTAGGCTTTGTTTGAACACAAAAAAGAGTAATAGTTGGTATACATATACCTGTTAGCTCAAATTCATAGCAATTATGGAGAATCTACCATTGGGTTCTTTTTTAAAAATGGGTATAATATATATAAAAAAATAGTTGTGCCATCTGTGGATCTGCAAAAAATTCATCTCAGATTATAGATACTGTGGGCTGGAATCCTGTGTTTCTGTTTTGGTTTTGTTCTTTTGTCATATACCTAATGTTTCATTGAAAACTTATCTTTAAATATTGTGCCTTGTAACAAAAATAGGGATACAGTAGAAAATCCTCATAATGAAAAACTCTGTTCCATGGACCTCTTCATTATGCGAATTTTTCGTTATGTGAAGCACTATTGGCGGTACCCCGCATAATGGAAAAAAATGTTCGTTAACCAGGGTTTCCATTGAGCGGGGATTCTACGGCTACCAAAAACCCCACATAACAAATGGGTCCCCCCCCCGGTTATGCGGGGTATTGCCCTTGCATAACGAATGCTTTGCTATGCAAATTTTTCGCTATGCGAAGCATTTGTTATGCGGGATACCACTGTACTTGGTAGTTTCACATACTGTATATACCAATCTTTTCATCTGTTTTTAACATGCCTGAAATAAAATACAGTACTAGCAATCATTTTGTGTTTTTAAAAAGCAGCATTTCTTCCCTATATAAAACAAATCATAACGTTTCCAAATTACCATAACTCTTTGGACTAAGTGTGGGAGATTTAGAGAGCAAACAATACAAGCAGCCACTTTGGAACAGTGCTGTAGTGAAGGTATGTCTCTTAAGGACACAACCCTGGGATTTATTATTATCAGGGCTGATGATGGCATCAACCACCTTATTCAAGATCCTCTGTTCATTCTAAGCTTAGCTGAAGTCTTTGCAGTAGCTGGGATAGAAATGGATTTTCCTTGCAATCATATATAGTTGTAGTATAAATTATTTTGGAGTTATTCTGCCTTTAATGATCAATTAAGACCCATTCGCTTTCCACAAGAACTCTTTCTGGGTGATGGAAAAATTTACCAAAGCCAGTCTATTGATATGGATCAGTGTATCTATTAACTATTTTTAAATATGGATCTAAACTTTTCATCCTATTTAAAGTTATCTCCATGAAATATAAAGCTCAAAACCAACAAACCGACTAACAAAATAAAAATAGGGGCTACTGTGCCTAATCTGCTAATTACTGACTTTCTATTCCTTTCTCAAATCCGAATCTCCTCCATTGTTTTAGTAGTACAACTAGGTAATTTTAAATTTCAGTCAAGATCTGTCTCCCCAGATGGTACCTTAACTTTAGAATGTAATAAGCTAGCACTGTTATTTTGGGGGGAACTAATTCCTAGTTGTGCTGCATGGGATCCTGGATCCAGTGGTGGGCTAAAAAAAATTACTACCACACTGTGGGTGTGGTATGGTGAGCATGGCTGGGGGAAAGCCCTGCATTGCACCCAAATTAGGACTACTTTATTTCAAAACTTGGATGGGCGGGGCCAGCTAGAATTTCTGCTACCAGTTCTGGCGAACTGGTGTGAACCGGCTGACGCCCACCACAGCCTGGATCTCCAACAGCTTTAATTATTGCTTTCCTTTACACTTATTAATTATCTCATTATAGAACAAAAAGGAGAGCTGGGTGGCTGTGCTTAACTTAATTTAGTTTCCTACACTGGAGTCAGCGTCACAACATATTTTGTTCTCTTGCCATACTAGTGGTATAAAGTGGTATACTAGTGGTATAAAGTAAGAGGCCCCATCGCTATTCTAAACAAAGCCATGCAACATTACCTTTCAAGTGCAGAAGTTCACTCCTTTGATTTACAGTACTTGCATACATGCTACAGTATTATAATTCTTTATAAGATTGCATGCTGTATAATTCACAAACTCTTAATCTTTTTTTAAAACCTGTGTAAAAAAACTTATTTGCCATGACAAGAAGGTATTTTTAGAAATAGGAGAGATTTGGAAGAGTTGTACGCTGATGTTAGACTCTATAATGTTATGGTTCAAGAAGGTGTGAGGTAATATGAGAGCATATGAACTCCAAATTTCAATTGAATATTTTCCTCCTCCAAAATTAATTGATGCCAAAATTATGAATTTTGTAGAGCAGAGAGCTGTTGCATGAATTGTAGTCCAATACATGCTTACTTAGAAGTAAGTTCCTCTATGTTTTCTCCAAGGTAAACATAGAAAGGATATAGGGCAGCTGTTTTAAAACATTATGTTAGCACTTCAATATTTCCCATTGATAAATGGAAAACATTGTTACATTTGTAAATAAGTATATGAGTTGAATAGTTAATTTTTAAGAAAAGATAGTAGCTGTACTGTATTGTATGCCTAACTATGTGCCTTTGTATAGGACCATCGATTCTCTCTACCAAGAACTAGTAGAACAAAGGATATTAATAAAAGCAAAGAAGGCGAAACTCAAAGATTATGTTGGTAAAGTATAAAATCTCCAGTACAGAATTACTTACTTTGGAATTATATCTCATATTTACAAGATTATGAGCCCCAATGAATTTCAGTAGCACCATTCATTATGTTGTTGTGTGATGATTTTTGTCTCCATCTATTTATTGTTGTTTGTGGATGATGTGTTTGTAGGTAAATTGGCTATTTGTTCGATAAAATGAATAGATTGAGTGCCAGGTGAATGGCAGGTAAATCTGTTTGGTTGTTGGGGGGGGAAGAAGGTTAGAACCTTCCTTTCATTGGTTGTTTCCTCTGGCTAAAAGGAGAGGGTTGCGTGTATACAAGAGCAAGTAAATTTTTCATTTGAATATTGTTAGAGAGTAATGAGCAGCATAATAGAGTAAGGTAATGTACATTGTAAAATGGTAGAGAAATAAATAATATTGGGATTAGATTTCACTTAGGTGAAATAGAATGCTGCATGAAAAACCTTTATCCTGTTTTATTGTTTCTCATTCCAACTCTTTACAAGTTAATATTAAAAAATAAAAATACTTGTATATTAAACATTGCTTTATTTTCTGGTAGCATTTATCATGTAAACTTTCTTATTGGTCACTTGGCAACAGCCAAAAAGAGAGAAAAAACAAAGGAAAGAAAAATATAACTTTTAAAAGATTTCCAGTTTAAGACTGGTGGTATCAACAATGCTGGGACTGTGGTGGCTCAGGAGTTAAGAAGCTCACCTTGTTAGCTGGAAGGAGGGCAAGTCAGCAGTTCAAGACCCGAATACTACATGATGGAATGAGGGCCCATCTCTGTCCCAGCTCCTGCCAACCTAGCAGTTTGAAAGCAAGACATTGCAAGTAGATCAATAGGGACCACTTTGGTGGGGAAGAAATCTTGGGGACATGAAAGGAGCCTCATTCAGGCGTCCCCCTGAGCGGAGTTCCTCCAGCAAAAATCCTTTCAACTCAGAAAACACCTTTGTGTACTTCTGACATAATAAAAAATCAATACTAAAGGGCTTGAGTTTTAATGGAAGGCTTTAATAAAATTATCCCTCAGAGTGCAGTGGTATTTGAAGAAAGGACTCGGGTCTCTCCATGGTGTGGAAACAACAGGGTGAAGTTTGGCATTAACAGAGTTATTAGGGCAAGAATCTCTGTATGCTAGTATAAAGTGGCAACCCACCAAATGAAAGAGACTCGGCAGTGTCATATGCTGACTCCAGATACAACAGTTAATCTAAATGGATCTGCTGATCCAAATGTAGGCTAAAAAGAAATCCAGACCATCTAATGGTTTAGCAGATTATCCGGATAATCTTTTTAATCCAGGAACTGCTGCAGCTGAGAAGCCATGTAGCAAATAGTAATCACAAAATTAAAGATTGTTTCCACTAATGTTTTCCTATTGAGATGTTAAAAATATTTCTGGGGAAGCAGAAATGCTGAAATTGAATTTGTACCTGCTGAAATCCAGTACTAGCAGGGTGTATGTAACTTCAAAGAATGGTTCAGGAACTTTGGAGCCTGCTTCCCACGTGATTATATTTCTGCTCCCATTGTTAAAAAGATACCTGTCATCTCCTGGCTGCTTCTCTTCCCTCAAATGCTTTGAAACCTAGATAAAGAAATTTGACTTCAAAACCAGACCTAAGCAATGAGGAATATAAGGTTTCCAGAAAAATTTAATTTCCTTTCCTTTTATCTCAGTTGCTAAGAAAGGGACAGGTTGGTTTTTTGAGAAATCTGAACTGGTGGCTGTTGAAATTAGTCTGATATTTCTATGCCATTAACTCAAGGACCACTTGGAGATCTAGAGGTGCAGATTGCATATTTGTTTTCTACTCTAGAACATATAATTCTGGAGAGTCCCTCAAGTGGCTACCAAAGCTATCTAAATTCACAATTGCTAGTAAATTAATAATGAATGTCAGGTTGGGGCCTCAACACTTCTTTAATCCCTTCCTCATCTCTCTTACGCAGTATTCTGACGTGTACTTTAAGGGATCAGAATAGAAAGTCTGTTCTTCCATGATGGACATTCCTTGCCATGAGGGAAAGTTTTTGTTGTTTACATGGAAGATAGCACCTTAAAACATATTCGTTTGATATATTTGTAGAAATGTTTCACCCTTCTTCTGAGCACATATCGCTCATACTGAAACAGTTCTCTCTACAGATATTTTGTCTTTTATTAAATTATTTCTGATTTTTTTCTTCTTCTACTATTTTTGTTGGAGAGTTGCTCTGACAGGTAATGAGTTCCTTATAAACAAGACTTCACTTTTCCACCACCTCATGATAATAAATAAACCGTCTAAAAAGAAACAGGTAGAGAATGGCTGAGAAGATTGCGTCATAGGTTTAAAAGAACAGAGAATTCTGAAGGAGTGACAAATTATGTCATAGTCAGTGGCGTAGGAAGGGGGCAAGGGGGGTGGTTCACCCTGGGCGGCGTGTTTTGGGCTATGGATATTCTTGGACTACAGTTCCCAGAAGCCTTAGTGTTAGCGGGAGCCAGCATCCACCAGGGGGTGGCAAATTTGGCTTATGCCCCGGGCGGCTGAAATCAATGCTACAATACTGGTCATAGTCCCTGCTATTTAGAGAATCCTCAGATTTCACCCTTACAAATATCTGGTTCCACAATACCACTGTAGTTTGGTAATCCAGCAAGGATGTCTTGGTATATATTTATTTTTCATGCACATTGAGGATACATTGCAAAATGATATTACCTACTGAGAAACCTGTTAGAACTTAACAGTATGCTACATGTATATCCCCTGATGATTTCTATTATTGGAAATATTACATTTTGTAATCATAAAGTATCGCATACTAAACCTGAGTCTCTTTCTTGTAGGTGAATATAGCTATTTGGGGGCTACACTTCGACAAGTGGGTATAGAACCAATGCCTTCACTCACCGACGTCAAGCAGCTCATAGCATTATATGGAATTTTGCCATTAGGTAAGATCAGAAAAGAAATTGCCAGAGGGTAAAATATCCTCCATTGTTCCCTGTCAGTCTTGCATCGTTTTACTAGTCATGGCAGTGCTTGATTAATTTTGGTTGAAAGCATTCTGCAATGATTTTAATAGCACACAGAATGGAGGAGTGTGTCTTCAATTGTGTTTGGCATAGCATTCCTTTGCCAGTCTGCTTTGTGTGTTAACAGTTAAGAAACTGTGGCACATAAAACAAAGTTAATTGTGAAAAGTAATAGTACAAGCTCCACTGATTAAATTTAATCAAATTCATACGGTTGCAGTTTATCTTTTACAAGCCGGCTTATGTGTATTTCTATTAAACAATGGAAGCATTTGTGGAATTAGTTAGAGATTATTTCATATACCAGAAAGAGCACTTTTAATTGCCCACATCATTTAGCTATTACTAATTAATAATGACCTTGTATAATTGTTTCCTTAAATATTAGCCATGTAGGTTTTTTTTGTTGTTGTTGTTCAGAAAGAGGATTGAAACATGATCTTAATGACAAAACTTCAAGTAATGAACAGAACTTGAATAACAGGAAACCTCATATTCTTATGCACTGGAAAATAAAATATATAGTGAAGTATAAATAAGTTTGTATTGAATTCTTGCCAATGTAAAATCCTGTGAGAAAGTTTTTTTAATTAAAATTGCTAATATGTTCCTGGGAAGTATTCTATTTGAATAATTTTCTAAATCTCTGAAGCATTTTGAAAAACAGTTGCATCATTTTTCTGTGACACTTAACAGTCACCAATTAGGCATGAGTACTCATGAATTTAATTGGCCCCACTCAATGAAAAAACATCCATAGGATTGAACTGCAATACTTCTATTTTAACATATGAACCTGCTTTATTTGCTTCTAAGATGCCTATTAGCTACTTTTGATATGAGAGTAAACTGATCTATTTTTCAATTATTTAGATGCAAACACTGCATGTGGGTTTTAGTATGATTTGTTTTCTATATACAGTCAAACCTCGCATAACGAGCGTTTCGCTTAGCAAAAAACTCACATAACGAGCAAGTTTTTCGCTAAGCGCACTGACTCACATAACGAATTTTTCGCTAAGTGAGTCGGACTTTTCCCTATGGAAAAAATCGCATAACGAGCATTTCTATGGGGAAAACTCGCATAGTGAATTTTTTTCGCTATGCGAGTTTTCCCCATAGAAATGCTCGTTATGCAAGTTTTCCCATTGGGAAAAGTCCGACTCGCATAGTGAAAAATTCGTTATGTGAGTCAGACTCGCATAGCGAATTTTTCGCATAGTGAGCAACCTTGCAGAACGAATTAAATTCATTATGCAAGGTATGACTATATACCTAAGTACTGTACAGTAAAACCTCATATAACACTAAAACCTGGTTCCACAAGTCTTGGTGTTATATGATTTTTAGTGTTATCTGATCCTCTATGGGATCCATAGAGATACATTGTAACCACACAGGCTTTAGCGGTTGTTATCTGAAGCATCCCATAGGATCTTAATGTTATCTGATGCAATTCTTCCCCCCAGATTCCTTAATGTTATGCGATTTTCGTGTTATTCGATACTAATGTTATATGAGGTATTACTGTATTTTAATTTCAGTTATCTCTATGTTTTCCCCCAGTCATGACAACTTGAGTCACATAAAAATGATGCAGTTGGCGGCTAAGAAAAATAAATTGTAGAAATTAAAAATGTAAAATTAAAATTAGACAAATTACTATTTTTTTCCAAAGGAACTATCTCATCACAACCCAAGTTTGAGGTTGGCGGAGCCAGTTAAAGAGCTAATTTTCACATATAAACCATACCTAGAACAAGCATTATCAGGATTAGCCAGTCTGGATTAGTTATCTCCAAGTACAAATTGAGCACTTGTAAATTCCTTATAAGTTCAATGGAACTAGGATAGTTAAATGTGTGGTTTTCTGCTGGAAGAAGGACCTATGTGATACTTTTTGCTGGATCATTGTAGTAGAGCAGTGGTTATCAACCTTGGGTCCCCAGGTATTCTTGGACTAGAGTTCCCAAAAATCTTGGCCAGCACAGTCAATGGTGAAGCCTTCTTGGGAGTTTTAGTCCAAGAACATCTGGGGACCCAAGGTTGGCAACCATTGCTATAGACCAGTGATGCAAACCTATGGCACTCCAGGTATTCTTGGACTTCAGTTCTCAGAAACCCAAGTCTCTGTAAATCCACACATATGCACAGTAAACCCATTTGTGTGGATTCAGAGTCTTGGGCTTCTGGGAATTGAAGTTCAAGACCACCTGGAGTGCCAAGGTTTGTCATCACTGCTATAGACCAATGGTGGCAAACCTATGGCATGCTTGCCAGAGGTTGCACTCAGAGCCTTCTGTGGGCATGCGCTGAATCACCCCAAAGCCCCGGGCCTCCGGCACCAATGGTAGCACCGCTTCCCCACCCACCCCTCTCTGTCTGCCAATGAGGAAGTGAGAGGGAAGGCTTGCCACGTGCCCCATAGGCTGAAATCCCACCCGGAAGGTGGCGGCAGGGGTGGGGACAAGAGAAGGTGCAGGGTGAGTTGGGTAGCAGGCAGAGGGAGAGAGGAGCTGGGTGAGTTTGGGGCACTAAGTCTCTAAAAGGCTCACCATCACTGCTATAGACTGAGAAATTACTACGTGTTTTGCTTTTTCAGCTGTTTAAAGTATTTAGAAAGAAAACTCGCTTTTAAAAACATGTAGATTATATTCGTGAAAATGATGAAAGCCCTATTTCAGTGGTGCGAACCTATGGCACACGTGCCAGAGGTGACACTCGGAGCCCTCTCTGCAGGCACCCATGCAGTCACCCCAGCACAAAGTTTGCCCGACCCATCTGTCCAGCAGCCCAATGGGAGCATTTCTTTCCTCCTCTGTTGTTGTGTTGACACTTGGCGATAAATAAGTAGGTTTTGGGTTACAGTATGGGCACCTGGTCTCTAAAAGGTTCACCATCACTGCCCTATTTTCATTGTTACTCATTTCTTTTAATTGGGCTCACCAGCATTTGTGATTTATTGAGTGGCTGATGCAAAGATTTTCTGATACATATGTTTACAGGCCAAATGTTGCTCATTTTGCTCCTATAGGGTCTCAGTCTGTACACGAAAAAGCTCCCCTGGTGAAAGCTTTGCTTTTGGCTGGACCAGCAGGGGTAGGAAAAAAGATGCTCGTCCACATTCTCTGCTCCGAAATAGGAGCCAATCTTTTCAATTTATCTGCAGCTAACATTGCAGGTAAATATCCTGGCAAGGCCGGTCTTCAAATGATGCTGCACGTGGTTTTCAAGGTAGGACATAAAAATTATCTCCTGTTCATTCATTTTTATATAAATGTGTTATGTAATGTAATGAAACTTAATTTAATAATGTAATTTAATTTAATTATACATTAAGGGTTTTATCTATAATGTATTGTTAAATAAATGGTTCCTTTATTAGATACTTTCTTTTGATTTGTTGTTACAATAAAAGTTTTAAATAAATAATGGTGATAATAAAAATAATGTTAGAATTTATGTTTTAAAATAGATTGGCACTCACAGAGAGCTACTACAGTGTTGTTTTACATTTGTATTACTAAAATCTTCTAATATTTATGCTCATGTAAAATATCCACATCCTTCACTCTTGTCTTCTTCCTGGTACATCTTCTGTGCTGCTGTCATTTACATTTATTTTGTTGTTGTTGTTCATTTGCACAGTCAATTCCGACCCTTTGCGACCCCATGGACCACTATCTGCCAGGCACTTCTGTCCTCCACCATCCTCCTCAACCTGCCCAGCTCTGTGCCCATTGTGTCTACAATACCATCTAGCCATCTCATTTTTGGCCACCCCCGTCTTTTGTCTTCCACCTTTCCCAGCATCAAGACTTTCTCAAATGAATCCACTCTTCTCATTTGATGTCCAAAGTACTTTAGCTTCATCTTTACTATTTGATCTTCTAAGGAGCAGTCAGGTTTTATTTCTTCCAAGATCGATCTATTTGTTCTCCTTGCTGTCTAGGGTACTCTCAAAACTCTCCTCCAACACCAGCTTTCAAAGACGTCTATTTTTTCTGCGCTCACCTTTCCTAATGGCCCAGCTCTCACATTTATACTTGGAACTAATCCTAACAGGATGCCTTACATTTGTAGTCTTTGTTTTTAATATGGGACAGGTCACTCTTGGATGCTAAGATGTTGGGCTGTAATTCCCATCAGCTGTAGCTAACATAACCAAAGGTGATGGACAATGGGAGCTGCAATCAGGAAACTTCTGAAGGGCGACAATTTTCTCACCCTTGTTTGAAAAATAGTTTGTTTTTTAAAAAAATATCACCAAGGAATTTTACATCTGATTTATCAGACCTGCTAGAGTTATATACTTAGGTCAATATCCTTTTAGTTACACCTCCTTGTATGACCCATATATTTCATCTGTAGACAGTTGCAACTTAAGCCGTTTGTGTTGCTGTCATCTACTAGTCACGTGACTTGGCACACAACTGCAAATGGATTCATTGACTTCTTCATCTGTGGCAATGTGTAGCTGAAATTTACACTGTTGAAATTACACCAGCTCATTTTTAGTTTAATTATGGATTAATGACATATTTATTTAGTGTAGCATTCAGTAGGTCAGAATATTATATTATGGCTTACAACTATATAGTTAAACCTATCATTCCATAAGTGTTCCATACTCATTCCCCTCTTTGTGTCATTTCTTTGTCTTTTACCTCATCGGGTGTTGAGGGAGATGCAAGATTCTTGTTCGGGCACGTCTAGTGCCCTCCACTGGTGTTATTTGGTATTCATGTAGTATTTCTTTGATGTTCTTTCTCCACCTTCCTCTGGGTCTGCCTCGTGGTGTTTGTCCTTCTCCTCTTTCCACATATGCCTTGTGAGGTATGGAATCCCAAACATTCTCTCCAAATGGTCAAACCACTTTATATGTTGCCTCTTCATGTGAGGAGGCAATAAAAGCCAAATACTGTATAAACAGGTAACCATCATTCCATTATATGCATGTAAAGAAATGCCAGTCTGGTCAGGTTATCCTGCTATGGTAATAGCATAAACCAGTGTTTCCCAAATGCTGGTTTTTGGACTTCAATTTCCAGAAGCCTAAGTCATTTCCCCAAAGCACTGATCAGCCAATGTACTGACTGAGGCTTCTGGGAATTGAAGTCCACTAGTGGGCTGTGTACCCCTTGTTGGGAACCACCATACCTCCAGTGACTCCGCTGATCATCAGCCAGCAGTTGACAAACTGGACAAACCTGAGGACTAACGGCCTTGGGTAGCAAAGTCCACAAGGATGGGTGATGATCTATAAGTGGATTAAATTCCTCTTGAATCCAACTTGATGGAGGGTAGCAGCTTCATCAATACTGGCCTAGGGGTAATGAGGACTTTGCGTACCAGAAGAGCTCAGAACCAGAAAGTGACTCAAGGAACTGCTACAGGTGTCATGCTGTGATATGGAAGGCAGATGAAAGGCCACTGCATTATATTCTTAGGACAATCTTCATGGCTGATCACCATGTTGATCACCAATATTAGGAATCTAATATCAAGAAAAGGAAGAGAAATGTAATTAAGCAGTCTTAGAGTCACTGATGCAGAGAGCTATTATTGTTCTGTATCATTTTTGACCAGGTAGCAAAGTGAATGGCTCCCAAATATGCATACAAATTCTCCACTTCTAATCCAGTCCCCACCATGACATCTGATATGTATGTGGGAGGCACACATTTATAGTCTGCAGCAATAAGATTTTACCACTTTAACAAGGTCTAGTTACGAGTGTCTGATACTTATCATACTTCCTTTATAGAAGCCACAGAAACTCTCAAAAACATTTTAAAAAAGAGTAAATATAGAATTTTGGAATACAGTAATACCTTGGATAACGATTGCCTTGGATAATGCTAAAATCAGATGACATCGGGGAATTTGAGGCAAACATTTGCATCAGACAATGTTAAGATAATGTTGTGTGATACAAACGTTTGCCTCAAGTTTCCCAACGTTGATCTCTGCCCCAAAGCCTGCAGGGCTAGAGACCAGCTCTGCGGGCTTTGGGGCAGAGATCTACTGAGGCTTAGACCCTGGTTTAGTTGGGGAGAGATCGGATGTGCCTGTCCCCCCCCCCCAGCCAAACCTGCCCTATGGGCTCTCTGCTTTGGGATCAGAGGGGATTGGGGTGGAAGGCACCTCCAGCCACCCCAATCCTAAAACAGAGAGCCCAGGCGGGCTGCCTGCTTTGGGATCGGAGTGGGTGGGGATGGAAGGCACCTTCAGCCACCCCAATCCTAAAGCTGTGCCAGAACTCCCCCAAAGCCCCAGCAATTGATCGCTGGGGCTGTGGGGGAGTTGGGGGATCCCCCGCCTGGCTTGCTAAGAGGCTTAGCCATCCAGGCTGGGGAGGGGGCTTCTGGAGAGAGGCTGGAAAAAGGGTCCCAAGCCTCTCTTCAGAATGCCCCCCCATTGGCTAAGTCCGTTCTTTTCCCCAACCCCAGCACTGATGCCAGCGTGGGTTCAGCGCTGGGGTTGGGGTGCCAATCACCCTTTGCTTGTGAAGGGAATGCGTGTTCCCTTCACAAGCAAAGGGGGATCCCAGTTTGGACCGCCAGTTTGCTTGGGGAGGGAACGTGCATTCCCTACCCAAGCAAATCGGATTGCCCCCTTGTTCCCTTTCCTCTTCGGAAAGGGAACAGGGCTTTTTTTTATGTTGTGCGATCAATGCATCTCACAATGATAAAAACCGGATAACGTTATGACTTGTGGAACCAAGTCATAACGTTATTCAAGGTACTAGTGTACTACATAAATTCCACTCCTAATTAAAAGTTCCACTACAAGAGTGGTCCTTGTGAACAATTATGTTAACCACCTTTCCATCTCACTATTCCACAGTGAGACCAAAGTCTTGGGCAAATCACCTGCCCTGTTAACAGGTAAGTCCCTCAGAGCATTCAGGCAGTCTTTCATCAGATACCTCTTTGAGGAGGGAATGACTGATGCCATCAAACCAGGCCTTCATAAGGAAATGACCTGACAATAACAATGGAGGAATTGAATATATACACACCTCAACCCCAAATCACCCTTTGTTGTTCTAGTGGCAAAAACAGGTCAAGGGTATGACCTGCCATAGCCAAGACTGTATTGACACAGCTCTAGGGTTGCCATGAATTCCCAAGCAGGGTGTATCAGGATACAGTAATACCTCGGATAACACTAAGACTTGGTTCCACAAGTCTTGGTGTTATCCGATTTTTACTTAACGTTATGCGATTTTAGCGTTATCCGAGGTAAACGTTATCTGAGGTATTACTGTAGTCTCATTCCAAAATCATTTTAGCCAGCTTCGGCAGAGAGGCTGCTGGGCAAAGGGGTGGACTGTATATCTGCAGCAACTCAGTTCTTTCTCCTTGGCTCAGTACAAAGCACAGACTCACAAAACTGGTACCAGGCAGGTAGGCTTCCTTGTTGGAGAAATTGAGTCCTTATGAATGATAGCAAGTCCTCCCCCACCTACAGTCCCACCAGTCTAGGCTGATGCTGGATTAAGTTGTCAAAATTGAAAAGGAGCCATATAATATAGCATCTTACAAAAGGGGGGGGGGGTCCCCAGAGTGTTTTCCCCTTCAAATTAAAGACAAATTCCTCTGGGAAAGGATATGTACGTGTAGTTTTGCAAATTGATTTTATTTTTCCAAGCTCCCAGTTTTGAATTTAGGTACATGGTCAGTTGTATTATATGTTGTACAGCCTGTGGAAGATTAAGTATGCAATGGACAACCCAGGAAACAGTTGCATTGCTTAACACAGGGGTGCCCAAACTATGGCCTGTGAGCTGTATCAGGCCTCCAACATCAATTCATCCACCCCTGATGCCCTTGCCGCTCCCAGAAGTGGATGAGGGACGCCCCCGCCAATGCGCATGTGTGTCCATGCGCAGAGATGCCCAGAACCACTTTCAGAGGTGGTTCCTGACACACATGTGCAAATGTGCCCACTTCTGGGGGTGTGGTGAGGCCCGTTCAGCTGTTCCAGGGGTGTGGTCAGGCCCCCACGCAAAAAAAATGGCACTCCTGTCTTAACTCAATCGCTCTTACATGACTGTGTAAGAAGGCAATATAACATTAGGATTTTTCAGAACTGCTATATTTACCGTCATTCTCCTTTAACTCAGAAATACTGCAGTTGCAACTTAGATACAGGTGAAGAATGAATATCTCTGAACATGCATTAAATTACTGAAGTTAGTCTCCAAAATGAAAATCTACATAGTTCAGAGAAAAATCTATGCCATTTCTAACTTAATTTAAGGGAGTATTAGAAAGGTTAAGGAGCCATCTACTGGCGACTTCAACAAAATGAAGAGCATAGCACTGCTAATAAAATTTCAATTATAAATTAATTGCATAGTTCATTTAATTATCTATAGATTCACAGCACCCGTGGATAATTCAAATGAAACACATTCATTGCAACATACAATCTGTTACAGCCTGCTAGTGAGATTCTAGGGGATTATTGATGTATTGTGTTCATTTAAGAAATATAACAAAATAGCATTAATTGGTCAGGTGAGGAGAACTATTGCTAGGAATGGTATTTTTCTATATATAAACATGCCTTTTCATGCACAGTTCATTTTGTGAACTGAAAATCAGGAGGACTTCATAAAGGTGATTTATTTGAGTTAATCGGAAAGAGGTCACTGTTTTGTATGAAACTACATGTACTTCCACAATAGCTAATTTAACACACGAGTACATTATCTCTGCCATTATTCCTCTGAAGAAAAAGGTAAACCCTGAATAAGACTATAATATCTAGAAATCTGCCTCCAACTATTTAACCATTATGATTATATTGTAGAAACTCTCTTGAACAGCTCTTCAGAAGAAATTTAATTTAGTGAAGAAAAGAACAGGTGGTAGAAATGGAAGAAAAACAGTGAATTCTTAAATGACGTCTTTTTAAAACATGTATAATATTCAGTTGATTTTAGACTAGGAGCAGAGAAAAATGAATTTGTTAACTATAGATTGATTATTGTGAGTTTAAAATTTTAATTTTTCTTAGATTGTTCCTCTTTTATCATTGAGTAGTGTTTACTTATCAAGCACTGTGTATAAAGGCAACATTGATCTTCCCAAAAGTATTCTTATGTCACAATTACATGCTTTTCTCAACATGGGCAGTAATAACTCTGTTGGATAATATCCATAACAAAGATTTTATTTAGTTGCTTGCCTCTATCTTTGAGTTCCTGAAAACTACAGTGTTTTCAGAATAGAATTTAATTCCCTTAGGTTTTCCTAAGCAAGTCTAATGTGCCATTACTGAGATAGAATGAATAATTATTTTTGCATGAAAGCAGGATGATCGCTCTGCACTGCAGTAGACAATAAAAGGCGAAGCAAGCAGAAAACTTATGGTTTAGATTTATATATATATATAGTCATTTTTCTGCTACATATACATGTAGTGTGCTCCCTTATAAGGCTGATAAGTATGATTAGTACCAGCAGTAAAAAAAAAGAGGCAATTATTATAGAGTAATTTCTGATCCCTCATATGGCGATATTACATATAGCTGAAGATGATAAAGAACCAGCCTTTTCTGGTGAATCGCCACAGACGGTCCGTCAATGCCAATTACTTTGTAATTGTAATTGTGATATTTTTGTTTCGCTATTAGCCGCCCCGAGTCACTTTGCGAGTGGGGCGGCATTAAAGTTGAACAATACTACTACTACTACTACTACTACTACTACTACTAATAATAATAATAATAATAATAATAATAATAATAATAATAATAATAATAATAATAATAATAATAATAATAATAATAATAATAATAATAATAATAATAATAATAATAATAAACAAGAACTCTGGACAGTTACTGTTTACAGAGTACATCTGAACAACAGCTTTAAACTTCCTTACAGTTTGGTATGCTGTGGATATAGTAGAAGTCCATTAAAATTAATGGACCTAACATCAAGTTCTATGCATCTATGGGATATACACTGTGCCCTGAGGACTTGTTCACACATAACATACATTTGTGGTGAAAGTTAATTATCATGATTATCTTTAAATCTTCATCACAAATATCATGTGTGAACAAGTCCTCAGGGTACAGCTGATGACATACGTGTTAATTTTAATGGATTTTTGATATATCCACTCCATACACTCCCCTATTTTCATTAATAATAACAGTTGGATTTGTATCACACTTCAGAGTGTTCAGAACATCGCATAAATTTAAAATAAGTCTGTTCTGCCCTGACACGCACACGCGCATGCACGCAGACAGACTAATGGACAGACAGAAGATAAGCAGTTGAGGCCACTTAGAGGAGGTAATTTAAAGGATCTGCTGTTCACCTTCTCAACTGTACCTGCCTCAGCAGCTTTCAAGCTATAATGTCAAGAGTGATGCTTTGCTTCTAGTTAGCAGCAGTTCTACACACACACACACACCAGTTACACCAAAGGCTTTTATAACATATGACATGTTTTGGTAAAATTGTGTTTTTATTGGAGTACAAAGTGTTTGTTCCATTTATGACAAGATAAACTAGCTACAATTTTTGTTGTTCAGTCGCACAGTTGATTCTGACCCTCTGCAACCCCATGGACCATTGCCCGCCAGGCACCTCTTTCCTCCACCATCCTCCTCAACTCACTCAGTTTTGTGCCCATTGTGTCTACAATACCATCTAGCCATCTCATTTTTGGCTGCCCCCTTCTTCTTTTGCCCTCCACCCTTCCCAGCATCAAGGCTTTCTCAAGTGACTCCTCTCTTCTCATTTGATGTCCAAAGTACTTCAGCTTCATCTTTACTATTTGACCTTCTAGGGAGCAGTCAGGGTTGATTTCTTCTAAGATTGACCTATTTGTTCTCCTCGCTGTCCAGGGGACTCTCAAAACTCTCCTCCAGCACCACATCTCAAAGGCATCTATTCTTCTGTGCTCAGCTTTCCTAATGGTCCAGCTCTCACAACCATACATTGCCACAGGGAATACCATTGTTTTGACTATGCCAATTTTTGTTTGCAATGTGATGTCTCTACTTTTCACTATGCTCCCCAGGTTTCTCATCGCTTGCCTCCCATGAATCAGTCGCCTTTTTATTTCATGGCTGCAATCACCATCTTCAGTGAGCTTTGATCCTAGGAAAATAAAATCTGTCACTGCTTCCACTTCTTCCCCATCTATTTTCCAGGGACTGACAGGGCCTGTTGCCATTATCTTGGTTTTCTTGATATTGAGTCTCAAGCCAGCTTTTTCATTCTCTTCTTTCAACCTAATCAGGAGCTTCTTTAGGTCCTCCTCACTTTCTGCCATTAGGGTGGTATCATCTGCATATCTCAAATTGTTAATGTTTCTCCCAGCAATTTTGATCCCAATTTGTGATTCCTCCATCCCTGCATTGTGCATTATGTGCTCTGTGTATAAGTTGAATAAGCAGGGTGACAAAATGCAGCCTTGTCTTACTCCTTTTCCTATTCCAAACCACTCAGTCATTCCATATTCAGTCCTAACTGTTGCTTCTTGATTCATGTACATATTTCTCATGAGGCATTTAAGGTGTTCTGGTATTCCCATATCTTTAATTACTTGCCACATTTTGTTGTGGTCCACGCAGTCAAAGGCCTTAGTGTAGTCAATGAAACAGAAGTAGACTTGTTTCTGATATTCCTTTGTTTTCTCCATGATCCATCTTATGTTGGCAATGTGGTCTCTAGTCCCCTGCCTCTTCTGAACCCCGCCTGCATTTCTGGTAATTCTCTCTCCACATGCTGTTGCAGTCTATCCTGTATTATCTTGAGCATCACCTTGCTAGCGTGTGGGATGAGCGCAATTGTTCGATAATTTGAACATTCTTTGGCATTACCCTTTTTGGGGATTGGAACATATACTGATATTTTCCAATCCTGTGGCCATTGTTGTGTTTTCCAAATCTGCTGGCATATGGAATGTAATAATTTGATTCCATCATCTTTTAGGGCTTTGAAAAGTTCAACCTGGATACCATCATCTCCGCTGGCTTTGTTGTTTGCAGTGCTTTTTAGGGCCTTTTTGACTTCACTCTCTAGGATGTCTGGCTCATGTTCAATGTTCTCATCATTGTGATTATCAGTTCCTCTGTGTACTCTTTCCATCTTTTCTTAATCTCTTCTGCATCTGCTAACTCCTTGCCATCTTTGTCCTTTATCATGGTCATTTTTGCTTTAAACGTTCCCTTGATTTCCCCAATTTTTTTTTGAAAAGATCTCTAGTCCTACCCCTGATATTGTTTTGCTCTATTTCTTTGCACTGTTCATTCAGGTAGGTTTCCTTATCTCTCCTTGCTTTTCTTTGAAATTCTGTATTCAAGTGATTGTATTTTTCCCTTTCTCCTTTGCCT
The DNA here is from genome assembly GCA_030440675.1 of Furcifer pardalis. Lineage (NCBI taxonomy): Eukaryota > Metazoa > Chordata > Lepidosauria > Squamata > Chamaeleonidae > Furcifer > Furcifer pardalis. The sequence continues at coordinate 14,295,043 of CP126890.1, forward strand.
TTTGCGTCCCTTCTTTCCTCTGCTATTTTAAGAGCCTCATCAGACAACCACTTAGCTTTCTTATGCTTCTTTTCTTTTGATATGGTTTTCTTTGCTGCCTCCTGCATGATGTCCCGCATCTCTGTCCATAATTCTTCTGGCATTCTGTCTATCTGTTCCAAGCCATTGAATCTGTTCCACACCTCCACCATGTATTCCTTAGGGATGTTGTCTAGGTCATACTTGTCTGGCCTAGTTGTTTTCCCTATTTTCTTTAGTCTAAGCCTGAATTTTGCGATCAGTAGGTTGTGATCTGAACCACAATCTGCTCCTGGTCTTGTTTTTGCTGACTGTATGGAGGTTCTCCATCTTTGGCTACAATTAGTTACCTAATATTGATAATATTGTGCTGTATAATGTTTTTAGATATTGTAATATTGTATAATATTTCCAAAAGTATTTACCCATATTTCCAAATATACTGGCTGGGAAGCTATGTGATGGAGTCATGCGATGGAATCAGAGGGTGGGCGTGCAATTCCCCATGGTGCCTTCCAGAGAGAAGAGCCAGCATCTCTAGCTTTGGACAAGCAAGCTGCGCATCCCAGGGTGGCAATGCTACATTTTGCTAATTCACACTGCATGTCCTACCTGATCTGGCTGGTTTGTAAGCATAAACAGTCACTGATTGAAACCTACCATAGATTTTTTTAGCCTGGAGGTACTCGGAAGCAGCACAAAGCTTCCTGAAGTGGGTGCAGGTCTCTGTTAGATGGAATGAGTCCTATGATAGTGGGATAACATGGGTGTGTTATCCTTACACAAGAAATGTGGAAGCAGATGGACATCTTCCATTGAAAGTTTCAGGAATAGGGTGAAGGACCTATAGTCTTCTCTTTTAATTGCTTCACTGGTATTTAAAATGGGCAGGACTTTATAAGTCTTTTGATTTTTCCACTGCTCAGGTAGCCAAAAAACTGCAGCCTTCAGTCATATGGATAGGAGACACTGAGAAAACGTTCTACAAAAAGGTCCCTAAAGCTGAAAAAGAGGTAAATACTTCTTTTTATACTCCATTAGCAAAATTACTGCATAGCATACTAAAGGGAACATTTTCCCAGTTATCATATGTGAAGAGAGACCTAAGAAATTGGTTGCAACTAACATCTACTGATGTGGAACACACATCACCAGTTAGGCACTCCATGACCTCATTATGATTGCTGTCCTCTTCCTCCCAGAAAAGAAGAAACCCAAAAGATGGCATGTCTTTTATTCAAACTGTGTGCCATATTTCTAATATATATTAATTAACACACAGCTCTTTGCAGAGTACAGTAGAAATGAAGACACGGGATCAGATTATAAAGCAAATAAGACGAAATGTTGGCAATAAAGAATTTTATTGGGTTGGATGGTTTTGCTCTTATGTTATGTATTTTTATTCTAGCTATTAGTGTCTGCCTTCATAAAATTTCACTTTCTGAATAACAATAGATTTTTAAAAATCTAGTTGTGAAATGAGCAGTGCCCTCTGCTGGTGAATGTTGGTAGAAACAGTTTGTGACACCAATCCCAAATTATAAAGTGATGTGGGGTTAATATAAATTGTTTTCACAAACCTTGTATGCTTTCAGAACAACAGAAATAGATCCACTGGATTCCTATATCACTGGATATTTTGTATTTCTTACTGGAAATGTATTGAAGATTTTAATCTCAAACATTGGCAGCATTTGCAGTTGAAAATAAACAGATCAAAATTGTATTTTTCAGTAAGGTATAAATAAAAGTAAAACAAAAAAAAGGCAAAAATGCATATTTCAGGCAAACTTAAATATCTCCCCTTTTATAATTACTCAATTTTTCTACCTTGGGAATCACTAAGAAACAAGATTTTAAAAATCAATATAGATATTGACCGTTAATGAAAAGTGTTTGCATAAAAATACAGTGACTGAAATCCAGCAATAAGTGGTGACTAGAGTAGCCCCTTGAGTGAAATTTACAGAAGTGTTGACTCATCAAATCAACAGTAAATCAATGGGCTTACTCTAGTTCTTTTTGTGTGTGTCCTGATCAAACCCCGGACTGCCAAAATGAAGCCATTTTCTTGGCTTTGTCGTTGGCCAAACTTAAGTCCTCATTGGTGAATGTTTCTGGCAGTAATTGGCAGACAAGTAAATGAGCCAGATTCTGTATCTCTCCACATGCACACTGTGTCTTATTGTCTGCCAGCAGCCCCCACATTTAGGGACTCCAACCCTCAGCCTATTCAGGGTCCTCCAAGTGATGTAGGTTTTGTTCCTCAGCCATATTCTCCTTTAATCTTGTTCCTTGTCCAGTGAGCGCCATCTTCTAATTTGGTTTTGCTCTTGTGTCAAGGTTAGTTCTCTCAGCATCCACTGCTACTTCTCTCCTGATCTTAGGTGGAGCAACACCAACAACAGGGTATATTTTCTGAACTGGTGTAAGATTGAGCCATCCTATCATGGCTTCATACTGGAGCAACATGCTGTGCTGTGGAGACACTCAGGGCCTACTCTAGTTGCCATTTACTATTGGATGCAGCCATTATGAATGTCCTAAGTCTGAAAAGAAATTTTAAAAAGGAAATATTGGTTTTTTTATGACAAATCCTACAAAACATGTCACAATTATTTGTGGCTTATATTCTAGACTTAAGAATAATAGAACCCATTCATAAATCTTTAGCTTTACTATAGGCCTGCTGCCACATAGCACTGGTTTTCAAAATCAATTTGGACTAATATATGTGAACTCTAGCACTAAACTGTCCTTTGTAAGCATAAAAAGCAACTATGTTTGAGAAGAATAGACCCAGTAGCATGTATTGCTCAAAACATCTTTCAATATTCTACCTAATATGTCACCTCTTTGTATTTGTTCTTGAAGATAGAACCTAAGCGTTTGAAAAAGCAACTTCCAAAAGTCTTGAAAACTCTGAAAATTGAAGACAGAGTAATGATAATAGGAACCAGTAACCGACCTTTTGATGCTGATCTCAAACCTTTTTGCAGAGTTTATAAGAAAATAATTCTGGTTCCAAGGCCAGATTATGCTTCAAGATTTGGTAAGTACTGTATATGAAAACATGTGGTGGACGTGTTACTAAAAAAAAGTTGAGCTGTACCCTGTTTGTGTTTGAATCTCTGTACGTAGATACAGTTGTACCTCGCTTAAAGAGCATAATGCATTCCACAGGATTACTCTTTAAGCGAGTTTGCTCTTTAAGCGAAACACCATTGTAAGTGACCAATTGTGGGGGGGATTGTGAACCCTGATTTATTTGTTAAGCGAGTTTTTGGTTGGTTTTATTTGTTAAGCGAAGCAAACATTCAGAGAAAATTCTGCTCTTTAAGCAAGTTACTCTTTAAGCGAGATGCTCTTTATGCAAGGTTTGACTGTACATTTCCAACCAATCCCATGCCATTTTGATGATACTTTCACCTGATTTTTCACCATTACTTTGATGCTGTTTGTGCACTTCTAGATATCCAGGGGTGGGGTGGGGACTACATCCCTATAGGTGGAGAAAATGTATAGCAACAACATAAAGTAGTAATGAGAGCTGCACAGCACTATCCATTTTGGGGACAGGTTGAACAGGTTGGATTGGAAGGAGAGGATTGTTTACTATTTTTATCCATATATTCAGTGGTGAGCAGCAGCCGGTTTGGACAGGTTCTACCAAACCGGTAGTTAAAATCCCAGGTGGTCTCGCGGGGGGGGGTAGAAACCCTCCCAGGAGACCACCCGGGATGCTTACTTTTTTTGGAGGTGACTGGTTCAGTTGCCTCTCCGGCTGCCCTTCTTTGCAGCCCCAAATGGCTGCTTGTCAGTGCGCATGTGTCAAAACACAATTTGACGCATGTGCACTGAATACTGGAGGCATGCATGCATCAAATGGTATTTTTATGCATGCACACTGATGAGCAGCCATTTGGGGCTGCAAGGAAGGATGCAGCGGCTAGCTGTTGAGGCCCTTAGCGGCCTCTTTGGAGGAGCGGTGGTGGCAGCCTTCCCTCAGTGCACCGCCATGCCAGGCCATGCTGCTGGGCCAGACTGTGCTGCCAGGGCAGGCCAGGCTAGGCCGTGCCATGCCACTGGTCCACCTTGCTACTGGTCTGCCTCGTCGCCATGTGTGCCGCACCGCTGCTTTTGCTGCCTGCCTGTTGCTCCCCAACCCCAGCCAGGGTAAGTGACTAGGGTTTGTGTTTGGGGTGGGTGGTTGGGTGTTTTATGTAGTGTGCTTTTATTTCTTTTAATGTCTATTTTAATTTGTATTTTTATATGTTTTTTATTTCTATTTTTATGTGTACTGTATTTTTGTTTTATTTTTATTTTATTTTTTTACTTTGGCTCCGCCCACATCATCATGCTGTCATGACATCATGACGTTGGCTCCACCCATGGTGTCATGATGTCATGACATCATGACATTGGCTCCGCCCATGACATCAGCTCTGCCCACAGTGTGGTAGTAAAAAATTTGGCTGCCCACCACTGCATATATTTAATAATGCCAGTGGTGTTGGCAGACTATGGCTCAAGACAAGGAGCCAGAGAGTGTTTGGAGGATCAGCAGTGGCAACTTTCAGGCATTAAAGAATTTATTTTCCCATTCTGTGACTCCCAAAGTCTTTGCATAACAAAAAGGATCCTTAAGCATCTTTAGAATCTAGAGGTGGTAATAGGAAGCTTTTAATTCCCCTAAAACAGCCATGGCATTGCCACCATTCAGCTGCCTCTAAAGATATCACCACAATGATATTCCAGCCAATATGTTCTCAATTATAGCATCCATCACCCTGGTCTCCTGGAGGAGTTAATGGGCCACTATAAAATATTCCTGTACAGTGGTACCTTGCTTAAAGAGCATAATGCTTTCCATGGGATTGTTCTTTAAGCTAATTTGCTCTTTAAGCTAAACACCATTGTAAGTGACTAATTGTGACTTCTGGCGGGGGGGGGGGTTTGCGAACCCCAGTTTGGTTGTTAAATGAGTTTTTGGTTGGTTTTAGTTGTTAAGTGAGGTGACCATTCAGAGAAAATGCTGCTCTTTAAGTGAGTTAGTCTCTAAACAAGGAATTCTTTATGCGAGGTTTTACTGTACTTTGTTATGTTAAATGGGTGGTAATTTTGTTTCTGTTCACTTTTCAAAATTCATAATTTTACCATATCTGAATAGAAAGAATTTGAGTTTCTGACCTGTTAAATTTTAGGTGTCTAGATATCAGCCCCTTTCTGTTAGTACTAAAATAGAGCTGCTGCCTTCCCCCCCCCCCCCGAGTTGTTGTTTTAACAGCTGTGCAGCAAGCTGTAATAGGCTTAGAATCAAATGTGGTGAGATGGGTGGATATTTTGTTTCTGTTTATTTGTGACTAATTAGCCAAAATTCACTAATTTCATATTTGGGGTGGGATGGAAGGAATTTGAAGTTCCAAAGATTCAAGTGTAGAAGATACTGAGAGATTTTTCCACCCTTAGATTACCCAGGCATGTTCTTGAATGTGGTGCTCATTCATTAATACTCTTGTGGCTAACTTTTCATTTTTGTTTCTGACATTGGACAGTTTTATGGAAACATTTCATAGAGCAGAATGGAGGATCTCTCTCCAAGCAAGTGAATATCAGTTGCTTGGCACAGGTTTCTGATGGTTATACTCAAGGTTGCATACTCAAGGCAGTTCAATCAGTCTTAACAGAACGACGCCTAATGCAACTGCACAAGAAGCCATTGACTGCTGTGGAATTCCTACCTCCTCTAGCCAAGCAAGATCCTGTGTACAAGGAGCAGGAAGAAACATTTAAGGTTAGTGTTTGTTGCCTCTCTGTCCTCTGAATGCTGCCTTCCTGCCTGATAGGTTACTAGGTTGGCAAGAATGAGCTAGTGAACATATCCTTCCAGACTTCTAGAAGCTGCAAACCATCATTTGCCGAGAGTCTTTTCTCAGATCACACTATGATCTAAGAAGCAAAATCTTTCCCAGAACTACCACTTGCACAACCAATTCCTCACCTGCAGCATACTTGTCCATGATTTTCAATAGAAAGGGATGGTGAGAAAACCATCTATACTGAAAATCTGTCATCTTCCTACCTACAACCTTCTAGTCACATGATTCAGAAGGAAAAGAAGATGATCAGTGGGCTTGATGATGTCTTGGCAAGTTCTGTGTCTTATGTTGGATCTTTGCACCAGAGAGATAGCAGCTACCCATGATGTCCTGTAAGGTCCGCAGACTACTACTTCTGTCCTCCTCAGTAGTGAGTAATTCACTATGACAACACATTTCGTCTTCCTCCAGGAAAGGATTTCTAGCCCCAGAACCCTCCAAGGCCGCATCTGTGCTGTCTGTTGTCCCTATTCCAGCATCTCAGGATTATTCTTCATGAGAAAGGCCTGAATCTACTGTCTTTGTCCAGGTGGCTCAGAATCACTGTCCATGATTCAACATGCTTCCTGATAGTCCTACTTCTCTTCATTATATTCATCCAAGTGCTTGCTTCTTGTAATTGGTATCCTTCTTCCTCCCCCTTTGTTGTTCTTTCACAAGGGTTACTCATCTCTATCCAGTTATGCTTCCTTTTCCTTGATAAGCTAAAGCCTGACGTCAAATTGCTAAACCTATGACTTAGCAGTGTAATTAATTTTCAGGAAGTGTAGGAAGTAAATGTAAGACATTTCCTACATCCTCAAGCAGGGAGACAAAAATGCACACATATTCCATCTGATGGCAACAGCTCCTTTCACTCTGTGCCCCTTGTGCTGTGCAGGGGCACAGTGTTCCTGCCCCCCTTGAGTTCCCATGCAAAATGCCCCTGTTTATTTACCATACAGTATTTACAAGTTCATGGGATTTCTGAATTGCAGCTACAGAATTGTCCACTGCTAGCTCCTCCTTCAACCAAGTAAGTGATTCACGTCATCTCAGGTACAGCTTTTCCTTCTAGTACAAGATTGAGAAATCTTCAGAAAGCACTCTTTCACCCTGTAGTGGGCAAAAATGTTCATTACATTTTTAAAATTTAGGCAGACGTGGAAGAATTACCTCCATACCAATAGAGGACACACAGGCTTTTTGTACTCTGACACATATTTTTCCAACAACAACAAAAATGGGCATAGGAGGTGCTGGGGTATCCGCATTTGCCCACATATCACATGTTACCTACTTCTGTGCTAGTTGCATGTTCATGGAGCACAAAACTGTAATCAAACAATAAGTCAAAAACAAATAAACAAGTCTCCAAGGAGCTCAGACACAGTCTCTATTGTCTCTTCCACCAATCCCATGCCAAATGCCCCTGTTTACTCACCCAGTGACAATCTCCTGTGTGTATTTTAAATAGATTTCATACTGGGGTCATTTAAAGAAAAACATTCTGCAACCAGATAGTGGCGCTCACTTGTACATCTTGCAGAATGCCAAATTTCAAAGATAATTTTCAAGTAGAGGTGCCCACCCTATGAAAATAGGGTTGATCACTGAAATTGTAATGGTATCATAACTACAGCAACTTGAGTACCACAGCTCTGTATTCATGTTAATGAGCCACTTTGAGAAGATGATTGCTAGTGTTCTTGTTATAATAGCATTCTCGGGAGAACTGAAGACTGTGATACTGCTTCTTAACAAGCCGCCTACCATTTGGAGTCTTGTAAGGAAAAGACAATCACAGAAAAAGGAGTGTTACTTTCATACTTCTTAAATTTATGTTTCAATTTGGTTTGTAGGCTTGGTATGCAAAAACTCCTCTCGGAAAAGCACGAATCAAGTCGATGACAGAGAGTGAAGACACCGGAAAGGGGAAAGGAAAAGGAAAGGACAAGGGAAAGGGAAAGGGAAAAGAAAAGAAAAAAGAAGGCAAGAAGGGCAAAAAGAAGAAATAGGAATAATTTTCTCGAAAAGTCCTTTTAATATTTAGCACATTCACAGAGCTATAGTCTGGTGCTGTGGAGAGCTACTGTTGGGAGGGAAATCTGAAATATCAGGTCCCTGCTTGACATCAGTTCAGCCTGTGTATATATAAGTAATTCTTTGAAAAATACAGGGTATTTTTCATGGTAACCTAATGACTACTGAGTTGCACTCTCGTAACATAGGCTGCATCATATCGTACTGGGATCCAGATAGGGAATATCAGTTCTTTACAATATATTATTAAATCCATAGCAGGTTGTCTTAAAATGTGATTGTATCTTTTCACGTTTGTTTGTGTTACTTTGTGGAAGGGTGAGCAACTTGTGGCCTACTACCTGTAGTGAGACAGCCACCCACATTCTCCATGACTACTGGTGATGTAAACTGGGAGTGATGGGTACAGATCTGTAAGTTGCCTATCCTTGTTATTTGAGCATGATGTGTCCCCCAAGTGAGCATGCCACACATGTAGGCAAAGGAATTCCCCTAGTAATCAAGAGTGCTTTTTTGTAGTATTTCCTTTCTGGATGAGCCAATGAGCAGCCCAGGAAACAGGAAGTCTCATTCCCACCCACTTACCCACCCACCCATGCCCTGAGCTTCAGGAAATGATAACAAGAAGGAAAACTGGTACAGGAGACATGCATAGATGTCTCGCTTTCTACCTATGTTTGGGGCATATTATAACAGGGGCCATAGGAATAGGAGACTCATTTTAATACTCTGGGAATTCTTTCACGAATGGAAGGGGGACCTTTTAACATGCCATATGTTTACACTTCATAATTTTTTTTCAACACTTGTATTACATTTTCTAATGTGTATACATCTCAGTTCCAGTTATTAAAATAAATACAATGTTTAATTCTACTTTTCAATAAAATGTCAAGAGCTAATAAAATGTATGTCAAAACATTGTACAGTCTCCTGTGTGCATGTGTACATGTAAGAAATCAGTGGTCTTCAACATCTACATTTCCCCATCTCAGGAACACTGGATTTTCCTGCTGCTTTTCTTTCACTCCAGCAAGTCAGCACTTAACCTCTTTGCTACTCATGAACAGTGCCATAATGCCATTGCAAAGGCTGTGCCAACCTGGCAAGGCCATTGTTTATACATTACTTAAAGTATGAAAGCAACCTGTCACTTTTCTCATTGTCTCTTCTTGTCCACCAAGTACCAGGAGGAAGCACCTGGGCCAGGTGAGTGGAATCTTAGAGGTGTTGGTTGATAGATTACTGGCACTCTGGTGGGACTTCTTGCAGTACCAGCATCCCTTCCTTCACCTCCAGCTTCTTCTGCTGGTCTACATGTTTTATTTCCTGTCACCCATCTAGCTGTTTTGTTAGTGCAAACAATACTATTCAAATTCCTGCCATGCTGCTTAGTACAGTGCTAGCCACCAGCAAAGTTGTGCACTCCAGGCAATAATGCTAGCTAATAATGATTTCATTATTTAGGTGCGATTGCTTTACTGCTCTCTTGCTCTGTCCATGCTTGCCTCTCTCAGAATGAAGTCACCAGGCCCTATGAGCAACATCTCATGCCAACTTGCAAGGTAGAGCCTTATACTGGAGTTTAGTACTTTGCTGGTCTCTTCCACCAGAAAATTCCTGTTCACTCTGCCATCTTCCAGTAGTACCTCTTCCTCATCGCTCTACCATCCTGCTAGCCTCCTCCATCAACTGTCTTCTGCTCTCCTGCCTCCTGCAGCATAGATGGTTATTCCCTAACTATATTCACCTTAGCCAAGACTTCACCTTCTGCCTCTTAGCATAGTGGTGCTGTTCAGGCACTGTCTCAACCTTACAGTGATGTAGGTTGCTTACCTGTTGTTAGCTGCTTGCCCATCTGCCAGTCTCTCTGCCTGCCCATCTCTTCAACAACCACCACCTACCTCATTACTGTGTCAACCTTGCAGGTGTTTCTGGCTAGTTAAGTTGCTTCCTGGTGCAGAACCTCTAGAATACTCACTGACTAGTGTGCTGGTGATTCAGGTGCTGTCCAAATTACAGCCTCCAAGAGCAGTGATGGAGAACCTTGGCACTCCAGGTGTTTTTGGACTTCAATTACAAGAAGCCCAAGTTCAATTACCAGGAGCCCAAGTTCAATTACCAGAAGCCCAAGCTAAGTGGCTTCATTTTGGCAGTCCAGGGTTTGATTGGGACACAGAAGAAGAAGTAGTAAAATGTATTGTTAATTTTTCCTTGCCTAAAATAGTATTGTTAGAAAACTATACAGTTCAGTAGGAGAGGGAAAGTTCACTCAGGTCTGTGAAACATAAAGAGCATTGAGTGAGTTGGATGAGAGTGAATGGAAAGAAAGAGCAATTAAACAGTCAAGAGAAAAGGGTTACCAGATACAGTGGGGAGCAAGGGGTATTTCTAAGCTATGTGAAACTTCTGATAAGTTGTAATACTTCCTGGTATATGTACTATTTAAGAGTATTTCTTCTACATAGCTTTTGACCGGGAGGCCGCACACAGCAGTTTGATCTCATCTTATTCTAATGTGTAGACTATTTAGCCGTGACTACGTCACATTGCCTGGGGTGCACCACATGGAGGCTATTCTACTTTTGTACCCACGTCAATGGCTTTCAAACCTAGATGTGGAACTCCAGCTAGGAACTTGAGATGAACAATTTGTGCTTACTGTATATATCAACATTAATGAAGACAACTGAAGTCCATCATAAAATAAATAAATACATTTAATAGTACAGTACTGAGCGTTAGTACTCACACTGGGTACATGCCTTATAGAAGGAAGTTCCTCAGCAGAGGAATGCCTGCTCCACATTTTCCCCCCAATTCTTACTAAAACAAAGAAGAAATGCAGAGGATGGTGTCTCCAGACAATCTGAATGAATAGAGCATGAATGTGTAGGAAGATACTGGCAGAAATACTTATGACTGGAATGGTTAAGGATCATAAATCAGATAGGAATCAAACTGGCAAGTTATGCAGCTGTACCAGACCAAGAGTAATTAAAAGAGCTTTTTCATTAGCTGTGCTTTCAGATTTGTTTTAAAGAGTAGTCCACTGCAGAACTCATTAAACAACTCAAAGGAAAGGATACCCTTACAAGCATGATGAACATAAGAATCTAATCTACAAGAAAGGGCTTCACCTGCATCACTAGCCAGCTAATAAAAAGTATTGCTTGAAAGATCTGACTGATCAGTGTCGCCAGCCTATGTGGGAAGGGTGTAAATTCCCCATGGTGAAGTAGCAACTATTGTAACAGAACTGAGAAGACAATCCCCAGGGATGCCTACCGACCTGCTTTAATTCCATCACCAGCATTTGGCATTTCACATCTCTTATTGTAAGGACAATTCAGATGCTCAGTCTAAAGGAACAAATGTCAAGGTCAAAGAGAAGGGGATGGGATGCACATGTAAGATCTCTCTGACATTCACACCCATCTGGATGTCCTGTAGACCTTCACATGTGCAAAACTTTTCACAGGCATTTTATGTGCATACAGCACTTTCATAATTGGCAATCCTGATATGGAAGGAGTGTCCATCACAATATATGGGAACTCACCTACATCTTTGCATCACCACCACTCTTTTGATCTCTACTCACATTCAGCCTTATGGTGAAGGGTAAGAATGATGCTGAATGCCTGAATAGGGCTATTATCACATGGGAAATGACATACAATTGTTGCAAGTAAAACCACTATCTGTTTCGGAGATGAGTTACAGATTGAATGTGCATTTCCACAAGCACAACAGAATTCATTGAAGAGTTTTTCAAAAAGGATGATTTCCCCCTTTTACTGATTGCTGCTTTAAGAAAAAAGAAATTATTCAAATATATTTTGGCTGAAAGAAACATTTCATTTCACCTCAGTTTCAGTGGAATAATCCAAGGTGACTAGAGAAGGAAGCTGTCGTGTTCTAATTTGCAAATGAGACTTATCTGCCAAATTTTTGTTAAATTATTTATGTCCTCCATTATTATTAAATTACTGGGCATTCACTGAAAGAACAATCATAAGGCAAGTAATTATGATACTGATAGTGTGAATGTCAGACTTTCATTGCAATTATTCTGAGCTTCATCATCAGATAATTTACCGATAAATTAAGTATGCTAACTATTTCTTTCAAATCTAGAGAATCTTAGATGGTATTACGAGTTTAGACATTTTGATTACCATTAATGAGCCTATGTGATACTGCTTCAGCTGTTGCCTGTGCGGACTGAGGATTTGGCAAAACAAAGTTAATGTCCCTTGATAAACTGAACTCAGTCTTTTCCTCAGAAAATAGCAACGTGACTGCTCCTTGTGTGTGAGTGTGTGTGTGTGTGTGTGCGTGCATGCGTGCGTGCGTGTGCATGCGTGTGCGCGCGTGCTTCCATACGTGTATCTGTGAATTTGTGTAAAGTCAGATACTGCGTTGGTCAGAGAACTGAAATCCAGCAAATAACACTCATGTTGATGGAGGCATCTCATGTAGGTTCAGCAGTTCTGCTTTCTGCTTATAGGTGTGCAATGGTTTGTCACTGTAGTCTACTCAGTTGCATAGTTGTAGTGTAAATAAGGCAACTAAGCCCCCACTGAGCTCAGTATTTTACTGATGAGTAAACATGTGCCTTTTCGTTGTGTATCCCTAACGTGTATCAAGAGCTCTGAGATATGAAAAAAATCTCTGAAGTTAGTTGAAGATAGTACCTGGGAACTAGAAACAAGCAAAGCATGCTTCCCACTGACATCTAGTGTTAACAGAAAAGCATGCAAGGTTGTTTCTCTCCCCCCCCCCCCAGTCAAAAAAGTTCCCTCCTTCTGAACTCCCAGCAACATTACAACTTATAAGACAGCATACATATGAAAGCAAAAATGAGAGGTATAAAGAAAATGAGAGAATGAATGACAACTCTGGGCACAAAATGTCTAAACTCATAACACCATCTAAGATTCTCTAGAACAAGGGTTCCCTACCTAAGGCCCGCAGGTGACACTATTCCATCTGGCCTGTCACTGCCTCTGCCATGCCCAGAAGGGGAATCGGGTGCATTTATGTCAGCCATAAAATGCACCCACAAATGCACAAACACACCTACAGCTGTCATAAATGTGTAAGTGGGCACATTTACAACAACTGTAAATATGCCCACTTCCGCCTCAGGTGGTGTGGTCACTGTCTGGGGATGTGGTCAGGCCTATGGTGTAAAAAGGAAGGCCACCTCTGCTCTAAGAGGCACAGAACAAGGCCGCACTTGAATCATGTAGTATTTCCCCACAGTTACTACGGCCACACTCTCTTTTCTACAAAATAATGTGTAGAGAATAATTGCAATTACATACTTAAAGCAGTCTTTATTGTGTCATTTCCCCCTATAAAAATAGCAGCTGCAAAGGAGGATCAGGATTATGCCATGTGGTGAGACTGGGGCAAATGTTTTCTTTTATTCTGTGGACCCACCAAAAAAATCTAATTACATTTTATGGCATAGGACAAAGGTTTCTAGTGACACCAATGAAAGCTTTTCTCCAGAACCTAATAGGGTGAAACTGGAAGGCTTTGGCAGGACTGGGGCAATGAGTAGGAGAAAGATTCATGCCCTGCAGATTGTATCTCCATTTCTGCATTGGCCCTCAACTAACCCTTGTCAGGTGTCTTTGACGAAGACAGAGATCAACTGGCAACTCCACCCAAAAAAGGGTATGCTTACATTATGTGGTCCAAAACAACAGACAACAATGAAATGATTCAGTTTTCTCCTGTATTTTAATTTATTGATAAATTCTGTTTTAATTAAAATTAACCTAATGCTTTCTTTATATAGCTTAAGTACAGTTGTACCTCGCTTAAAGAGCATAATGTGTTCCACAGGATTGCTCTTTAAGTGAGTTTGCTCTTTAAGCGAAACACCATTGTAAGTGACCAGTTGTGGGGGGGATTGCGAACCCTGATTTATTTGTTAAGTGAGTTTGTGGTTGGTTTTATTTGTTAAGCGAAGTGAACATTAAGAGAAAATTCTGCTCTTTAAGCGAGTTACTCTTTAAGCGAGGCACTCTTCATGCGAGGTTTGACTGTATTGAAAATATTCAGTCTTCTATTCTAAGTGGGGTTTTTTTCACTTTTAAACATTTAGTTAACTTGCTATGACTTAAAAGAGTTGTTAATTCTTTCCTAACTATATAGCTGAGAGTTCAGGTTTTGATAATGATGTATTTTAAATATACTGTTTCCCTGATTTTTCTCTCTATGTTGTTAACATAAAAAAACCAAATCTACCTCAGTACAGATATATTAATGAATCTGACATGTTATATCCACAAATATGTTATTTCTCTCTGTGTTATTAGTATAATATGTTATTAGTATAAGTGAGAAGTGCCTTAAACTATAAGTACTATTATTAGCTATTTATAGAAAACTATTAATTTTCCTTCTGATTAATCTTGTAAGGTTAAAATTTGCCTCAGTGCATTGCATTAAAGAAATTTCATATTTTCTTTATTATTTACTTTAAGTACAGAGTGTATTAATTTCTTTATACTGTATTTTGCTTTTGCCATAGATATGTTAAACTATTCTGTTATACTTTCATAAATTTATTAACTACACTATAAATCCACATATCCTTGCTATGATATACGAATGTCAAATTTAGTCTGTTAGCAACTAATGTAACCAATAAGTACTGCCACTGCAACAACCAGATGACATCAAAATGGTAAGCACCTGGAACAGCCCGCCTCCGACCCCACAGCTACGTTTTGGGGGTGTGACCGGCCCAATCTGAAAAAAATGTTGAGAACCCCTGTATTAGAGGGAAGACATAAGCTGGAAAGACATCAGTTTATGAATATGTTTTATTTTCTGTTCAGTGAGTGCCCTCTTATGGTTTGCAATCTCTGTGCATTGGTGTAAAGTGAATACATGTTTATATTAAAAAGGACTTGTAATCCTGGTGGCTGATCCTTCCACCCCTAAAGCACCATTGGATTGCTTTTAACATGAATAACGATGACCTAAAAATCAGCCAGACTAAAAATTACTGGATTGTTATGAATATTGGGATTATGAATTGTACTTTAGCTAGAACATTTCCTTCTCATTCTGCAGCAATGATCTCAGGGTAGTGCTTTCATATCTCCAAAATGAGTTAACAAAGGGCAGTGCTATTTGATTTTTGGCTTCTTAATAATCCTTGGTGCCAACAATCAAAGTCACATACTGTACTAGGATCCAGATCATATTTACAGATGAGCAATGCCAGGAATAAAAGCTGATAGTATTTGTCTACAGCAAAGAAATGCTGGATTAAAATAGCTGTATACCTCTGAAAATGTCATGAAGTGCAGACGTTATGCTCGTGCCTCACCATTGCTCAGGGAGCTGCAATAGTTGCCATTGTGCCTCTGGGTGCAATTAAAGGTGCTGGTTATTACCTTTAAAGACCTATATGGTAGCAGGCCAGGATACCTAAGAGACTGCATCGCCTTATGGACATCTGTCCATCCCACCAGAGCAGACCGGAGAGGCGCTCTGGTTGTACTGTCTGCTAGAGAGGCGCACCTCTCTAGCACAAAGAGGAGGGCCTTCTCTGTGTCCACCCCGGCCCTATGGAACCTCCTGACAATTGAGCTACATCTCCAGTCGGAGTTGCTGCCCTTTAGGAAGGGAGTTAAGACCTGGCTGGCGGGACAGGTATGGGGTCTGGGCCAGACAGTTGCATCGGCTTGTTGACTCATTTGACCCCTCCCCCTCTCTCATTGTATGAATTTTTAAATCTTTTAACTTGTTTAGCTTTAATATTTTAATATTTTAATAATTTTAAATTGGATTTTATATTGTGTTTTTATGTATCTTTTTAAGCTTTTGTTAGCCGCCCTGAGTCTCTTTGAGGAGGGCGGCATATAAGTCTGTAAAATAAATAAGTAAATAAATAAATCATCCTGCATGCCTCTCATTCTAAAAAATTTGAACAAGTAAACCCATTTGTGTGGATTCACAAGACCTGGGCTTCTGGGAATTGAAGTCCAAGAACACCTGGAATGCCAAGGTTCACCATCACAGCCCTAGTGTGTAGTTTTCAACTCAAGTGGCACTTACCCTAGTAATTCTTCCTGACATTTCCCAAAAGTTCCTAATGCCATCCTGACTTGCTGTAAGTAGCAAATATCAATCATGTCCATTTTCATTGAGTGAATATTGTGTGGATATCTGTTCAGACTCTAAAACGACTTCAGTTTTTTCTGCCTACCAAGCTCCTTAGAATTCCAATTATTCCCTGTAGATATAATTAATAAATCAAATAACCGAGGAAGAAAGAAAAAACTAATTTAAACTAAAATTTCCTCTAAATACTAAGTGGCATTGGGTATTTTGTAGGTGTCATCTTATAGGCTTTAGTGATTTTAATACACTTCTTTGTAACATGACTGAGATCTGTTACTTTATTTTTTTTTAACTGGCACAAGGTTTTGAGAGAGAAAGAGATAATGAGATGAATCTTTGGCACATTCAGGATACAGTAAAACCTCATATAACACTAAAACCTGGTTCCACAAGTCTTCGTGTTATATGATTTTTAGTGTTATCTGATCCTCTATGGGATCCATAGAGATACATTGTAACCACACAGGCTTTCGCGGTTGTTATCTGAAGCATCCCATAGGATCTTAATGTTATCTGATGCAATTCTTCCCCCCAGATTCCTTGATGTTATGCGATTTTCGTGTTATTCGATACTAATGTTATATGAGGTATTACTGTACTTTTCTTTCTGCTCTCTCACAAGCCCATCAACAATCTTGGGCAAGACTCAGAGATTTCCCCATCCCATAGTTGTCATTTGAAAACAAATGAGTGGCTCAAGTGACTTAAGACACTGACTGGAAGGCGGCAGATCAGCAATTCAATACCTGAATATTGGAGGACAGAGTGAGCTCCCCTCTCTGTCCCAGCTCCTGCCAGCCTAGCAGTTTGAAAGCAAGAAATTGCAAGTAGATAAATGGGGACCACTTTGGTGGGAAGGTAAACAACGGTCCGTGTGTAGTCATGCCTGCCACATGACCACGGAAATGTCTGCAAACCAGACACTGCTGGTTCTTTGGCTATGAAACAGAGATGAGCACTGAACCCTAGAGTCAGAGATGACTGGCTTTCAAGCAAGGGTGACCTTTCCCTTTGCCTTTTATCACTCTGTCCAAATGGGTTTTCTCCTTAGGAGATATTTTAGAATTGCATTCTCAGTGAGTGGGTATGACTGAATGAGATTTTTTTGAACCAGCTCTCCACCATCTAAATTCAGCTCATAAATGGCCTCAGACTGTACTGAGGAAATACATGTGTTTTTTTAATGCATGCCTTGGACTTTGAGTTCTGTGGCTGCAGAGCACATAGGAATCAAGATCATTAATGACTCACTGCTCTCTGCAAAACATCCTTTGTGAGTCCAGTATGCAGATGCATTTAACCAGTCCTCAGATGTTTTTTTCCTCAGGTGTCAGTTTGCACACACAGGCCTGCGATGCCCCACATCAAGCAAGCAGTACATAAGGCTGGTCCTCCTTCCCAGCGGTGGCTGTTTCTGAGCTCGCTGCCCACCATCTCAGTTTCGTCTCTCTGCCTCAAAGCCTATTTAATAGCATCATTCAACATTCCATTCCACGCACTCCCAAGTGTGGCTCATTGTTTAAATGCCCATTAAGAAAACAGAATATGCCTTTCCTCTCAAGCAAATACAAAACTCCATAATACAAAGTGAAACTGACTGTTCTATTAACGTCCATCCTGTACCAGGAAGTTTCTAAAAGGTGGAAATTTTATAATTGACTTTTCTGCTAGTAGCAAATGTCACTTTTTCCTTAATCCTTCATAAGTTGCTAAGGTGTTTCAAAGCCTCCAAGGCTACCACCACAACAGGACTTACAAATTAGCACATTTTTTCGCTTTTTATTAGACACAATACAGAAATCTTCTCATATTAGGGTTTCTCGCCTCATTATTGAAAGTACTAGTACTTTGGAACTTCTGGTAGCAAATTATAATGTGCTCAGCTAGGGTCTATTGTAAAATCATCACTTCAAAAACTATCACATACTTGTTCCTCTTTAAGCACTGGAAATATTGGAGTCTATTTTAAAAAGCCTTATGGAGTCTGTCTAGCCTCGCAAATCATTGCTGTGCTCTGCTGAGTTCTCTTTTATTTTTCTGAGGGCGCTAAGCCATTATTGTTCTTTCAAAAATGAAAAGGGATCGTTCCTTGCTGTGATTAAAAATTACTTAAGGTATCAGGCTGTATTAAAACTCCAAATCATTTAGGGCTGTTCCTCTATAACATTTGCTTTGCGACTTCCTGGCACCACAATATCCACTGGAGTGACCTCTTCCTCCTTGTGAGCAGGCGGCCGCTGCACCTCCTGGGACTGAGAAATGTGGGCTTCAATACCATTCGAACCTCTGCCCCAAGAGAATAAGAAAGAGGGCTCTTTAAAATGGTAATACAGTCAAACCTCGCATAAAGAGCACCTCGCTTAAAGAGTAACTCGCTTAAAGAGTAGAATTTTCTCTGAATGTTCACTTCGCTTAACAAATAAAACCAACCAAAAACTCACTTAACAAATAAATCAGAGTTCACAATCCCCCCACCACCACAATTGGTCACTTACAATGGTGTTTCGCTTAAAGAGCAAACTCGCTTAAAAGAGCAATCCTGTGGAACGCATTATGCTCTTTAAGCAAGTTACAACTGTATCCCATAACAACCACATGCTGTCTTCTAGTACTCTTGAAGCATGTGGATCCAAAAGGAATGTACATAGGTTATCCTTGTTCAAAAGCCAGTTGTATCTGACTATAGGGTTCAGTGCTCATCTCTGTTTATAGCCAAAGAGCCAGCACCGTCTGTATCTGCAGATGTTTCCGTGGACATGACTAAACACTGAAGTACACAGAATGCTGTTTACTTTCCCACTGAAGTGGCCCCTATTTATCTACTTGCAATTTCTTACTTTCAAACTGCTAGGTTGGCTGGAACTGGGACAGAGACGGGAGCTCACTCCATCATGCAGTACTCAGGTCTCGCACTGCTGAGCTGCTGATCTTCCAATCATCATGTTCAGCACCTTAACCCCTAATCCACCAAAGTCCTTGGGAAAGTCCATATAGCTCCATTAATTCTTGAGTTATCTTTCCCTCCCGACATAAGATGTTGCCTGAGTTTATATAGGAAACACCATCCTTTCCAAAGCTCTCTGCTTGTGACCCATGAGTTCTTATCCCTGCAAAACAAACAAGTACAGTACTGGTGAATCTCTGCATGCATTTATTCAGATGAACAAGAACTGCATGGTCTTTCACAGGACCATTGGAGTCCCAAGGACCCACCTGCTAGATTCCATTTCCTTTAGCCATATGTTTAGAATAGAACCCAAGGAAACATGATAATTCCACAACACATACACCGACCAAAAGGAGCCGTGTGCTCATGGCCAAAGGGCTGTGTTATCTGCACTCTGGACTGCTCATTTCCAGGAAGCAGCACTTGCAAATTAAAACCTTTGCTGGGATATTTCATGAAAAAATCTGACAAATAGAGCATCTGTTTATTTTTTATTTAGAACACATTGTACAGAAAGCTGATTTTGTATATCTTAATTTAATCATTAAATCAAATGGCTACAACAGCCAAGGAATCAGAAAAAGGCTGAGACTTGGGAGGGCATCTATAAAGAAACTAGAGAAGATAATCAAGTGGGAGGATCTCTTACTGGAGAACAAGATCATATACATAATTGTTTTTCCAAATACCATGTGTGGAAGTGAAAACTGAACAGTGAAGAAAGCTGACCAAAACAAATAGTTTATTATTGGTTTTGAATATGGTGCTGGAGAGAGCTTTACAGATATCCTGGGCCACCAAAAAGACAGTCCTGGACCAAGTCAAAACTGAACTGTCTCTAGATGCAAAGTTGATGAAGTTGAGGTTGTCCTACTTTTGGCTCATTTGAGAATACAAGACTTACTGGAAAGGATAATAATTAGTCTGGATTATTGGAAGTTATCTGTCCTAGTAGTTTATGAAAGTGTTGTGTGGTTGATGTTGTTTTTGCTAAGAGTCTGCACTAAGTTCACCTGCCTATTCCACATTAATTCATTTGAGTTCATCTGTCTACTCCACATCAATCCATCACTGACTGTATTGTTCATAAACCTGATGGTACACATTTTCCTACTAATAAACTGGTATTACTTGAACTCTTCTCCCAAGGCTTTGCTAACATATCCTGTGTTGCTGTTAGCTTATACGTTATCATGACAAAGTAATCCCCAGGTATTTGATATTTAATGTTTTCAAAAGTCGTAGTTACAGGAGCTGACTGTAATTCAATGCCCATAACATCTTTAATGATACTAATTGCATGCTGTCAAGTCTGTTTTGAGTTTCAGTGATCCTTCCCAGATTTTTTTTTGTACAGAGTTCTCACAAGTGTTTTTCCTTTCCCTTCTTCTTAAGGTGACCTGGAGGGGTACACAGGAAGAGCCTCCTTGAGGATTGAGGTATTTTTGAGCCACAATCGGAAGCCTTGTGCCAGCTAATCTTTCTTACACTAGGTCAGGCAATAGGAACTACACACTGAAAATCATCAATAGGCATTGAAAATATGAATGAGGGTCTATCAACCTCTGTTCACTCCCAGAGGCTGTTGTACAGATGGGTGATGTTCCCTGGTCATTGTCATATGCAGTGAGTATCCACTTCAGTGGGTGAGAATGATTGATAAATACAAGCAGCCTCCTCCCTCCACCCACCATGTAGCCCTCCAGATGTTGGAGGGGGCTGTAATCTTCTTTGGCTGTGACAAATATAACTAACGGTGAGGGATCATTCAAGTAGCTTTTTCTCTTACAGGAATGAATTAATATTTTAAGAATATTGGTTCAAATCTTCTTCTTCTTCTTCTTCTTCTTCTTCTTCTTCTTCTTCTTCTTCTTCTTCTTCTTCTTCTTCTTCTTCTTCTTCTTCTTCTTCTTCTTCTTCTTCTTCTTCTTCTTCTTCTTCTTCTTCTTCTTCTTCTTCTTCTTCTTCTTCTTCTTCTTCTTCTTCTTCTTCTTCTTCTTCTTCTTCTTCTTCTTCTTCTTCTTCTTCTTCTTCTTCTTCTTCTTTCTTCTTCTTCTTCTTCTTCTTCTTCTTCTTCTTCTTCTTCTTCTTCTTCTTCTTCTTCTTCTTCTTCTTCTTCTTCTTCTTGTGCCATATCCAATTCTAAATATTGGCTATCCTCATGGAAATCAGCCATGAAGAGTGTCTTTTCCACCTTGGCCCGGGAAGGAACGAACTGCCCCCAGCTGCGGCCAGTGTGGACTCGCCCTCGCCCTCCCTCCGGGACCATCCTTCCCATCTCGGCCCGGAGGCCGATAAAAAGACCAGCGGCGCGGCGAGAAAAGGACGCTCCTGCCTCTCCCCGGGTCTTTTCCACCTTGGCCCGGGGAAGGAACGAACTGCCCCAGCTGCGGCCGGTGAGGACTCGCCCTCGCCCTCCCTCCGGGACCTCCTTCCCCATCTCGGCCCGGAGGCCGATAAAAAGACCAGCGGCGCGGCGAGAAAAGGACGCTCCTGCCTCTCCCCGGGTCTTTTCCACCTTGGCCCGGGGAAGGAACGAACTGCCCCAGCTGCGGCCGGTGAGGACTCGCCCTCAGCCCTCCCTCTGGGACCTCCTTCCCATCTCGGCCCGGAGGCCGATAAAAAGACCATCTGCAGTGGCGGCGGTGGTGAGAGGATTTTGGCGGGCGTATGTTATATTGAGAATGTTGATGATATTTGTATTTGTATTTGTGATATTTACTATTTGTATCTATGATATTTGATTATATTGTAATGCTGGATGGAATTTTTGCTATTATTATTTTGTTATTATATTGTGATATATCTTTCCCCTCATATTGTATGTTATTTGTGTCTTATGTTAGGACTTTATTGTTTGACTGTATATTAATTGTGTTGTACACCGCCCTGAGTTGGTCATACCAAGTAGGGCGGTATAGAAATCCAATAAATAAATAAATAAATAAATAATATAATATAATGCAGTGGCCTTCCATTTGCCTTCTGCATCGCAACATGAAACCCTTACCACTGATCCAGTTCCAAGAGGCATTTTCTGGTCCTGAGTCATTTTGACACACAAAGTCCTCATCATCCCCAGGCTAGTATTGATGAAGCTGCTGCCCTTCATTGAGATGGATTCAAGTGGGATTGAATCCACCTGGGGACCATCACCCTTCCCTGTGGACTTTGCCACTCAAGGCTGTTAGTTTTCAGGGTTGTCAGGTTAGTTAACCGCCACCCTGACAATCAGCATTGAGTCTCTGGCAATTTGATCTACTCTGTTATCATAGCAGGATCACCTGGCTTATCGTCAGCAAAAAATGTGGGAGGAAAATATATACAAGATCACAGTCTTTTAGAGAGTTTGTCCGGCTCTCTCTCCTTCATTACTGGCGGTTAGCTGATAACGGCAACAAGCTTCCAAACCTTTCAGGAGCAGTCAGGTTCCTCTGTTTGAAAACTGCACGATTCAGCCCAAATGCCAAGCAAGTTCTTTCATCCACAATGTGGTAAGAATTCTCCAAGTCTCATAAACAGCCAGACGTCCAGAGCAATAGACCAATGGTCAAAGAAGCAAAAGGCACTCTCACACACACACTGGGTAAAATGCTCCGAATTTTGCTGTGTCTTATACAGCAACCTAGCTGATCATTCTTAAAGAAATAGTACTGTGTTTGGTCCACGTTGCAACCAAGTGCCACGCCTGGACACATTTTCCTATTAGGGAAACCTATAGGCGGCCCACTAGTTACTTTAAGTTACATGCAACATAACAAAAGAATATCAAAATCTTTTTTGAAGTCATTTGTGGGTTTTTTTAATGTGTTTACACAGTATGTGGTACAAGATCCAGTGATAAGTCATTTAGCATTATCAAGAGCTTTACTGCTATAAAAAATCTCATCCAATAACAATTTCAAGCAATTTAAATTTAAAGGCATGGGATTAATTATAGTGGGCCCTATATGGTAGTGGGCCAGGATACTTAAGAGACCACATCACCCAAGAACATCTGTCCATCCCACCAGAGTTGACCGGAGAGGCTCTCTGGTTGTACCATCTGCTAGAGAGGCGAATCTCTCTAGCACTAAGAGGGCCCTTTCTGTGTCTGCTCTGGCCCTATGGAACCTCCTCCCAATTGAGCTGCATCTCCAGACAGAGCTGCTACCCTTCAGAAAGGGTGTTAAGACCTGGCTGGCGGGGCAGGTGTGGGGCACTGACCATACTGTCATCCCGGCTTGGTTGCTCTCCTCTCTCTATTTTAACCTTTTAATTGACTTATTTTAACTTGGTTTTTAACTTTATTTTTTTTAATTTATTAAATTTTAATTTGGGTCATATTGAGGTTTTATTGTTGCTCTCCTCTCTCTATTTTAACCTTTTAATTGACTTATTTTAACTTGGTTTTTAACTTTATTTTTTTAAATTTATTAAATTTTAATTTGGGTCATATTGAGGTTTTATTGTTGGACTGTGTTTTAATTGTTTGTTTTTAACGCTATGTTAGCCACCCTGAGTCGTTCGCGAGGAAGGCGGCATATAAATATGACCATAAATAAATAAATAAATACTGCATTTAAGTAATTATACTTAATTGGGACACAGAATGAGCAATAAACCTTTTGGCAAAAACTGGGACTTCATGTTTAGGGTAGGTCTCATAAGGAGTTGAGTCAAAATTATTCACCTGCCGCAGTTGTTCCTTGGCTGAGGCTAGATGGAGGTTACTGTTCACTTAGA
Source organism: Furcifer pardalis (assembly GCA_030440675.1). Taxonomy (NCBI): domain Eukaryota; kingdom Metazoa; phylum Chordata; class Lepidosauria; order Squamata; family Chamaeleonidae; genus Furcifer; species Furcifer pardalis. The sequence goes on from CP126890.1 coordinate 14,318,794, forward strand.
CATCACACACTGTGTTCATACTTGTGAAGTCTCCCATCTAAAGTAAAAGAGTCCCTCTTCAAGGACCTTATTCCCGTTCCTCTGCATGACTCCTCTAATCTCCTCTATTAGGGCAAAACATACATCTTTGCTCTCTCCTGCTTCCATCTCCATATAGCTAGGGGGACTTTCAAGTGAAACTTAGCCTGTCTTACACTGTACTTTGCCTTGGAGACACAACACAAAGCAGTAGAAAGAAGGCCAGGATTTCTTCGGTAAATTGTGGCCAGATGGAAAATGAGTCTGTCTTCTGAATGCTAAAGATTCACTATGAAACCGTGCTGAAGAAAGCACAGAATGAGGGAGACAAACAATCAGGTGCATCACAAATAAAAACTAAGAAACAAGATTTGCTCCAAATCGGTGTGGGGGTTGATGGAGTTTTTATTTATTTATTTATTTTTATTCTTCAAATTTATACCCCGCCTCGCTCAGGCGAACCTGACTCTAGGCGGCTTCCATACTAAACAAAACAATATCCCACCAAACCCACCCCCTATTAAGTCCTCTATTGCCGCCCAAGAGACCCCCAAGTTCTCTACCTTCGAGGCCGGGTGGCTGAGGGAGAGTCCAACAAAGTCCAACAAAGGGGACCGGCGGCGGCGTCTTGCGCGGCGGCGGCGGCGGCGTTTCTTCGGGCCTCCCCTAGCCAGGGAGGCTCCTTTTATCTTCCTCCCGGCCGGTGACGGGGGCCGGGGGGGTGCGGTGGTGGCGGCGGCGTCTGGCGCAGCGGCGGCATTTCTTCAGACCTCCCCCGGCCAGGGAGGCTCCTTTTATCTTCCTCCCGGCCGGTGACGGGGGCCGGGAGGGCGCGGCGGTGGCGGCGGCGTCTAGCGTGGCAGCGGCGGCGGCATTTCTTCGGGCATCCCCTGGCCAGGGAGGCTCCTTTTATCTTCCTCCCGGCCGGTGACGGGGGCCAGGGGCGCGGCGGTGGCGGCGTCTGGCACGGCGGCGGTGTTTCTTCGGGCCTCCCCCGGCCAGGGAGGCTCCTTTTATCTTCCTCACGGCCGGTGACGGGGGCCGGGAGGGCGCGGCTGTGGCGTCTGGCGCGGTGGCGGCGGCGGCGTTTCTTCAGGCCTCCCCCGGCCAGGGAGGCTCCTTTTATCTTCCTCCCGGCCGGTGATGGGGGCCGGGAGGGCGCGGCGGTGGCAGCGGCGTCTAGCGCGGCGGCGGCGGTGTTTCTTCGGGCCTCCCCTGGCCAGGGAGGCTCCTTTTATCTTCCTCCCAGCCGGTGACGGGGGCCGGGGGGGCGGCGGCAGGGGGGGCAGCGTCTGGCGCAGCGGCGGCGTTTCTTCGGGCCTCCCCCAGCCAGGGAGGCTCCTTTTATCTTCCTCCTGGCCGGTGACGGGGGCCAGGAGGGCACGGCGGCGGCGGCGTCTGGCGCGGCGGCGGCATTTCTTCGGGCCTCCCCCGGCCAGGGAGGCTCCTTTTATCTTCCTCCCGGCCGGTGACGGGGGCCGGGAGGGCGCGGCGGCTGACTCAAATCAGTCCAACTCTTTTTGCTCCCAAAGGGGAGGTTTTTTTCCTCTGCCCCTGGGAGCTGCTACTTTTTTAAAGGTGGAATAATTCAAACAGACTTTTCCCTGTGTAATCAGTTGTTTCCTTCTGCAAAATAATTAGGAGGGCATGTATTTGTGGGTTTTGGTGACACAGGCAATTGAGGCTTGATGTTTACCAACTGCAGGAACATCTGCCCCTACAATCTGTCTCCTGAATGACCCTAGATATTTGAACAAATGAGTGTAGTGTTGACACTTTACATTGATTTACTAGCTTAGCACTAGATCACCTCCACATAGAAAAATATTGCTATGAAATAGAAGCAACCCTTACAAAATACAAAATGCTACAACCACCTTGGTTTAAGTTTGCTGTAGTTTACAACAGCAAATCCTATGGAAATGCTGTCTGGGTTTTACAAATTTTAAAGTGTTTTTTTCTCAGTTTACAATGATCAATTCAGGGCCATTTTTTATTTTTTAGCACTTCCCTATGGATGTTTCGGCTTACAATTTTTTCAGGTTACAACAGAGGCTGTTGGGACGGACCTCTGTTGTAACCCAAGGTTTTACTATATTTTTATTTCTGTCTGTATGTTTCTGTGTACATTGTGAAGATCTTTGGAAAGATACTGTCTTCTCCCTAACAGTGTGCATCCTATAAAAACCAAACAGTTTGACAGTGAACCATAAAAAGACTGGCAAAGTCAGAAAAAGAGGAAGGAAGGAAGGAATCTCTACAAAATCCCTGGCTGATAATTTTCTCCTACAAAAATTGGAGGGGAAAACTAGAGGTGCAACTATCCTGCACTTGATTCTAACCAATAGAGACGATGTGGTAGAAGAAGGGGCAGCAAGAGGAACTCTGCAGGAAGTGATCATGTTCCACTTGAATTCTTGTTCTCAAAAGGGACGGGAACCAGAGTGTAGCTGCACATGTACATTGGATTTTAGAAAAGCCAATTTCAATAAAATTAGAATAATGATAGGTAAAGTCCCATGGCAAGAGATCCTGTTAGGAAAAGAAGTACAGTAAGTCCAAGATGGGTGTGTTTTTTAAAAAAGGATATGCCAAAGTTATAACTACAAACAATTTTAAAAAGAAAAAAGTGGAAGACAAAAAAAAAATGTTGCTTCACAAAAATCGCACAGAATGGAGCTAAAAACAAAAAAAGCTATATAAAGGAAGCATAATGAAGGCCAGGTTACAAAGGAATAGTACAGACAAGTAGCAAAGAACTGCAGGGATGGTATTAGGAAGACAGAAGCTCATAATGAGCTGAAGTTAGCAAGAGATTCAAAAAGCAACAAAAAAAGCCATTCATCGTAGCAAAAGACAAAGAAAAGAAACCGCGGCTCAGTAGGGACAGGAAAATGATAACAGATGACAAAGAAAAGTCAGAAGTGCTCAATTTTTATTTCAGCTCAGTCTTTTCCCAAAAGGTAATACATGACCCTCCTAGCAAATGTGAAGTATAAAGGGAGGGTGGTACCTGAAATTTGGGGGCACCCCTTCCAGGGGTACCCTTACCCAGAAATACCTGAAAGCCAAAGTTTGGAGCACCCATAATGGATAGGTGCAACTACCCTGGAAACACATGTTAGTCAAATACCTAAAAAGGAAAACGTTTAGTATCTTTCAATTTACTTTAAGACCCTCTGGCCAAATTGAAGATGAGACCATGAGGCAAAAGACTGTGAGAAAAATAAAAAGATTTTATTGCACTGTGCGCCAAAGTATCAAGGCAAAAAAAAAATCTACTCACAAGGCCACTTTTCTAAAGTGAAAGATTGGCCCAGTACAATTTAGACCAGGAATATTTATACACAAAGAACACTAAAGGGGGAGGTTGTTACACTTGTCGCAAGCCGAAGCAAGCAGTGTCACCAAAGCAGGACATTACACACCACATTATCAAAATAAAGAGATATCAATGTTCACACATCACCAAAGACAAAAAGGGTTACAAAGCTTTCAATGTTCAAATTGTTACACAAGAAAATTCCAAGGAAGGTCCAAATGTCCACAAAGAAGACCATGTTGGCATTCCAGCCACCCTGGGTGGGGCTATCTCAATGTGGTGCAAATATCCATAAGCTATAAGAGAAAGGGCATATCCAGCACCTCAGGGAACACCCTGGAACTTCATGTTATTAATAAGATGTTAACAGCAATTGTCTTTATCTCTGGAGTCCAGCCAAGGATGAAAGAATTATCTCGAGTCTCAATTGTCCATGACAAGCCTGCTTCCAGCCAGGTGGCTTCAATAGCACTCTTGATATGTCTGTGAGACCACTGTCTTTGTTTCCTCATGAAAAGAGTATATTCAATTTCTCACAGGTAGCTTGACCGCACCCTTCTCAGGCTGGAAAAACAATTTCTCACATATTGTCATCTTTATGTACCCAGTTTTGACCCTGCAGTCTTAGTGGGAAATCATTTCCTTTTTGTTAGCAACCTATAGGAGAAAACCCCATGTTTCTAGGTATCCCAGAACTGGAGTTATATATTTTTAAATATTATTTCTATCACAATTACTGTACCTCATTTGCCCTTTCACTCAGTTATATGTTTTAAAATACTGTATTACGTTTGTCACAGTTACTTCAATTGCCCTTTTGCCCTGGTCACATTCCATCGTAAATTGGATGATTGGAGGCTTTCTTGCCATTTTCGTGTCTCTAGACGGAGCTGCTGCCCTTTAGGAAGGGGGTTAAGACCTGGTTGGCAGAGCATGTATTGGGTATGGGCCGGACAGTTGCCCCTGTCTGTTGGCTCATCTGACCTCCTCTCTCTCTCTCTCTTTCTCTCTGTGTCTTTTTTAATCTTTTTACTTTATCTTTTTAATCTTGACTTTTATATTGTGTTTTTATTCTGTTCTAGGTGTTTTGGAGAGTTTGTTAGCCGCCCTGGGTCTTTTTGAGGAGGACAGCGTAAAAGTGTGATTAAATAAATAAATAAAACTTAAGAGGATAAACCTCTTAAGTGTTAAAGCAGTTGGAGAAATTCAAGATAAAATTTGACAACCATCTGTCATATCTGCTTTGATTTGAATTCCTGCACTGAACAGAGGGTTGGACTCGATGGTCTCACAGGCAACTTCCAACTCAATTATTTTATTATTCTAAAAACATGAATCTGCTGCCTAGAAACATAGGATCTTATGCCCACAGCAAAAAATCCAGCCCTCCTACCAAATTTCCCCCACTAAGCAATAACTTGATCTACTAAAATGATTTCAGTGCTATGTTGCCTATATGAGTTTAAAGAATTACAGAGATACCATTTTTATTCTGAATATCAAATTGTGAAGAACTGTTAGAGGTTTGCCCTCTAGGAGCAAGATGAAACTTGCTTCCAAAGAGGTACAGGATGTTGCAATGTAATCCAGTACAGGAAGGGAGCCTAGAGGGTCACTGTACCAAAGGAACAGCCAGGAGGTGTCACCCAAGATAAGGCCTCACCTGAAAAAGTCACAAAAGGGAAGGACCAAATGCTTCTCAACCCACATCCAATGAGTTAAGGAGAAGCAACAGTCATGGTAGTAGGATGTCCTCCCTGCCATTTCCCTGATCTCACCGATACCTCCAGGATCAGCTGATACTATCCTAGTAAGCAGGGCAGGAAGCACAATACAGATATCCATCTTCCTCCCCAAACCTATAGGATTAGGATTAGGAGGTTCTTGGAAGGTGTGGAAGGATGAATCAAGAAGATGAAGGAAATCCATTTTTCGTTACATTTCTCTTCCACCTGCCCTTGACTCCTTTATCATAAAGAGATCTTGATAGGCATATGTATCTTGGGTCTCATATAAGCTGGTCCTAAAAAATGTGTACTTGTAAAGATTACTCCAAACTATTGCTAAAATCCAGCAATAAATTGGAATTAGAGTAGGGCTGTTTGAATAAGCACACAGGTAAATTCCATTCACCCAAGGGATTACTGTATGCTACTTGTAATTTACTACTTAACTTTAACCTGTGTGTTATACAGCGTAATATTGAAGTGTTGAAATAACATTTCAGGTTAGTATGTGGGTTGGGGTGGGAAGATGGCAGTGAATATGTCTTGTAGGGTATGGGTAATGGAGTCAGTCATCCCCGTTTTCTCCATCAGAATACAGTGAAAATGATGTTTTTACTGAAAACTAACTGCTTTTATTTAAAATGGAACTATATACAAAATTATTTGAGAGGCCATTATTTAACTCCCCTCCTCTCTTCAAACCATCTTTATCCGTTTGTAACCTCACAAGGAAATTCAATAATACTTAACCTACTAGTCTGTTTCCAGATGGTCTCTAGGCACTTGCCCAGGTTTTAAAGTCAGCTCTATAGTCTTTAGGGCTCCCTCTAATTCTCTCACCCAGTGCTGCCAACCTCTTTGCCTTTGTCTCTCCTGGTCTTGTTAGGAAGCCCAAGATTCTTCTCTAAGCTTTTGGCACTGGAGATGTTTCAGGAACTCATTCTCATTCTCCTCTTTGCATTTCCTTGGGGAGAAAATATTCTAAAGCAGGGCACCGGCGCCAGCCCGACCACCAGTCCAGCCCCTCAAAAGTCTGAGAGGGCATGAACCAACCCCTTGCTTAAAAAGGTTGAGGACCCTTGTTGTAAAGTTTCAATGCTTTCACTGTAGAAATGTCTACAGTTGCCAACTCTCTCAGTCTTTCGCTTCTTCTGTTAATCACATGAGTGCAAAAGGAGCCGGGCTTGCTCTATTTTTAGCAAACCAAGCAACACGTCTCAGTTACTGTTAGCTGACTTTACACTCTGTCTGGAAAAAGAAATGGTTCCCAACCACAGAAAGAACAGGAAATGCAGCTCTGACTGTACCCCTGATCACCCTCTCAATTCCGATTTGGTTATTAGATTAAAGAATGCAATGGAAGTGGGAGATGAAAAGGTCATGATGGATTTACTTTGCAATGAAGTCAAGCACGTGAATGCCATCCTAGAGCTATCTAACGATGACTGGATGAAGGCCCCGACAGCTCAGCTACACCCTCTGGTGTTAGTAGGTAAATAGATTGTTTGTGCAATTAAGGTGTAAAATTACTTTAAGAAAAGTAATTTTTATAACGTTAAACCTTCCCAATTGCAGTACAAATCTGTTTTCTACAACCATTATTTGATGTTCTTGCATCTAATTAGTACATTTGTTTGCAAGGGGATAAAAGTGAAGGTTTCTGAATGCAAGAAAGAAGGCTGAGGAAGTGATTTAAGCAATAGACCAACCTTTGCATAAGGTTATTCCCAATGATAGGATGTTACCGGTTCAGACCGGTTTACTCAAACCGGTAGCAACCCATCAGGAGGGATCACCGGGGGGTTAAACCCCCAGGCGACTGGTTTGGTTGCCTCTCCGCCCCCCTCCAAAAATATATTCTATTTTTTTAGTGCGCATGCATCAAATAGAGGTTTGACACATGCACACTAAAAAGAGAACTGCACATGCATCAAACGGAGGTTTGACGCATGCACAGACATTTTTCCAAAAATATGTATTATTTTTTGCTCCGCCCATGACGTCATGATGTCATGATGTCGGCTACACCCACGACATCCATGACATCATGGTGGGGTAGCGGGAATTTTGACAACCCACCACTGGTTATTCCACCAGTATAATAAATTCAATAACAACACAGAAAGAGAATTTGAAACGAAAGAGAGGATATTCTCAAACTTCCAATTAGTTATTTGCATTTAGAATTCTTTCATTTTCATATTGACTACCCTAAAACACCCATCTGCTATGCTCAAAACTGGTGACAGAGCGAACAGTAGCCAAGTCAATTTGGGGATTTCACCCTTAATGTTGGAACGGTCATGAGGGCACATGTCTCCTTTTGGAAAGCATATCTTTTATTCTAGGAAAATAAGAAGGCCAGTATTTATAAGAAAAGTACACTGAGATAGTCAGATAATTGGAATCTTAGTTCTAGCCAAATAAGGCAGAGATAAATTGAGCCCTGTCTGCCCCATCGCCTGACAAGAACAAAGCTAAAATATCTCTTCTGTCCTTTTTCTGGTGAAGTTTCAAGAAAGATATGTGAGGAGGAAGTAAGTCAACACCCAAAGAATATCAATCTGGTCTGAAGGAAAGTCAGCATAGATCAGAACAGGTAGAGGATGCTCTATAAAATCTTTTTTTTTCCTTTCTATTCCTCCCATGCCAAGATACTTATTTTATTGAGTAAACTGAATTGGATCTATTCACTGTAGCTTGGTATTTTCAGTTTTCATTCTTTTGGTTGGGAGCTTCATACATTCACGAGTGGGACTACTAGGGGGAAATATGAGGATTGGGCACAGAAGTGACATACTGTAGTATATATCTAGGCAGACAGCCCGAAGAGACATGTTAAGATATCTGAAAGATGTAGTATATTTTGTGGCAAATTTGCTGTAGTAAACATTTTTTTCCCTTGATACAAGTCAGGTTGCTTAATTTAGATAATATTTTTATGTCTAGCACATACTAATCTAAATCAAAATAATTAATAAATAATGTTTGCATGTCATTAAGTACATTCCTACTTATAGCGACTCCTGCCAAGGTTTTCTAAATGTAAAATACTCAGAGATGGTTCACCAGTTCCTTCTTCTGAGGACGTTTCTGAATTTGTGTACTTTGCCCAGGGCTATACAGGCTTGCTACTGTTATTAGTTATTTACAATCTGGAAATTATAGGTGTGAGAATAACAAGGACCCACTTATCTTCCCCTACTTTAAGACACTATAGCCAAAGTTTCTACAGGCACTTTCAGATCAACTTTACATGAATTAACCTAGATTGAAGATCAAATATTCTCAAAAGCACATACAAAGAAGGGGTATAATCCACTAAACCTGAGGAAAAAAGAACCAGTCCTAGAGCAACCAAGGCTAAAGTGTTGAAGAAGCAACACAATTTCAGTGAGTTTCCAAAAGAAAATAGAACTTTTCCTCTGCTCATCCTTACTAAAAGAAAATCTTTGGCTAAGACGCTGAGTGGAAGGCAGCAGGTCAGCAGTTCGATACCCAAATACTGCAGGACAGAATGAGCTCCCATCTCTGTCCCAGCTCCTTCCAACCTAGCAGTTCGAAAGCAAGAAATTGAAAGTAGAGTAATAGGGACCACTTCGGTGGAAAGGTAAACAGTGTTCTGTGTGCTCCAGTGTCTAGTTATTCCTGCCACATGACCACGGAAACATCTGCAGAAGCAGACAGTGCTGGCTCTTTGACTATGAAACAGAGATAGGCACTGAACCCTAGAGTCGGGTACGACTGGCTTTCAAGAAAGGGTGACCTTTACCTTTACTATTTAGGTTTTATTTAAATACAAAGTCCCTATAATACTCTGCATTTGTTTTGGATGTCTCTTCCTGGTGCTGTTAGATATTTAGGACAGTTAAAGGTTTTCCTATGTTGACTGATAATCATTATGGCCATTGTCTCACATTCTTTCTTTATTCCTATCAGAGTTTTGCACAAATTAAAATTACTGTATAGATAAAAAAATTGATGAAATTCAAAATAAATTAAAATGTTGAAATAATTCTACCTTTTTTGACTGGAAGCTGCCTTCTGCAATAATGCTATCTTGACTATTTACTAGACGTGTTGACTCTTACACGTCTCATTTCGTGTGTGCCGCAGGGAATGGCTCCGAGATCATAGTGTGTGGGTCACTTCTTGACAAGCTGGGATCGACCTTAAACAAATTAATGCCAATGACATTTTTCCTGTTTCAGAAAAAAATACATTCTCGGATACGAGTTGCAGTCAATGAGACGACTAGATTTTAAGGTTTGAGTAACTGGCTATGGCTAATTGTGGCTAACTGAGGAATGATTCAGTATCCTGTCAGTTATGGCAAGTTACACAAATCCAATGAGAACACCAACAGGATTCCAGCCACTAAGAGACATTATTAGAGACACTAAGAGCCTACGTGTAACATATTCACTGCTATTCGTATCTGAGTATACATTTTCCTGCAAATCATTTTCACAAAATGACGAACAGGAATAATGCCACTGGCATGAATTTGTTTAAGGTGGATCCCAGCTTGCCATTAAGTGACCCACATTAAGTGATCATGGAGCCATCTCCTGCAGCAGATACGAAATGAGACAGGCAGGATTTAACACCAGGATCTCAATGGACTGCTGCAGCCTTGAAGATATTAACAAGGTGCACCTTCACAGCCAATTGATGTGGCATGGTCTCTTCTGCCTCCATGATGGTTGGGAATCAGAATGAAGTGGTTCCTCCTCTGCTCATTTTGCCATTGGGCCTAAATGATGGTTTCCAGTGGCATTTCCTCCACTGAGGGGGTGTTGCATCTGGCTGTCCTCAAAAGCCAACGGCTTTTCTTCTCCCCAGGCCTGGGAGGGAGGGGCCCGGGTCAGCTGGGCAGCGGTCAATAACACAGGCAGTGATCAATAACACAGGTTGTTCATTCCCTATTATGCTGGAAATGTCTGTTCCTTTTCTGATGAACCGCAGACCGTTCCTTCCTCTTAGCTATATGCATTCTACTATTGTAGGGATACAGAAATAGGTTGCATTCATCTATCATCAATTGTGTAAATGTCTCCAGAGTCAGCTAGTCATAACCAAGTATTGTTTTTGTTACCTAAAATTTTGAATAAAGCATTATAATTAATCAAAACGTTTATAAATATCACAACACTCACACACATGGAAAATAAGGAAAGGCCAAAAGTTTGGATACACATAGTGGGAGGCCTTTCCAGAGGGAGGGAGAGATTAAAAATCACTGATTGCCTCCATTGTTCTTAAAACCGGTTTGATGACGTTTTCTGATAAGCAGAAATTCCTTCACAAAGGAAGCTGAATGACTCATTCCTCTGGTTTGATTAAAGTTCAATTAAACATTGATTAGAACACTGACCAAGCATAAAACATAGCAAAAATCTGTGGGGAACAACCCCAAAGTTGATCAGGAAAAAGGGGGGAAGCAAGCGAAGTAAAATGACAAGCTCAGGGACAAGCGGACATCCCGTCTCCCACGTACACAGCCAGAGGATTAAAAGGGAAAAACAAAAGGTGACTTCTCTCCTCAAAGGTCTCCCATTAACTAAATGATTAAGGCATATTGATTCTAACATCTTTCTTTGTTTCTTTGTTTACACGCTAGACGCTAAAGCAATTTTGTCCGGAGGCTCCATTCATGCCGGAATCCACTGTTTTCCCGCCGCTACATGCAATTGGTTATTCCTGTCAACCACAAATATGCTCCTTTGACCTAATGTAAACTCTCTATAACCGGTTTTTTTCAGCAATAGCTGTAATCTGCCGCTTTTGTGTAACTAAAGTCCCTGACCTCAGAGCTGCCTTTGTTTTATGTTTGCATGTAATTAAAATATGTTAATTGCCTTTCCTCTTTCCCAGTTTCAATCCCCTCTCCCTTGTCACCTAGAAGCTAGTCTAGAAAGCAGATATAAGCCCTTAGAGGTGGGTGGGGGCCATCTTCTGTTCACCAAATTTTGTGAGCAGAGATCACGAGAGGGTTTCTCCTCAAAACGATTGAGGGAAGGTAGCTGTTTAGATTGTAGGTCTGGCCAGACTATAAATTTGAATAGCTCTCCTTTGCTTGTGCTCCCAATAAATCACCTTGTTTTGATCGATTTACCTGTCTCGTTGTAAGTTCTTGGGTTTTTCTAACACCTCTGCCAGAGAAACGTACCTGGGCCCCAAATTTTTGGGTAACAGTTTTTGGTGCCGAAACCCGGGAAGGCCTCTGGTTCCTGCAACCTCCTTAAGAGGTGCAGGACACAAAGTGAGGAAGAGAAGATCCAGAACGACCTCCTACTTGAAATCTTCAATCAGACTTTGAGAGACTCATCGGCATTTCGTCTCTGCGACTGAAAACTTCAGGATCGGTAATGTATAATTTTGATTTTGGGGTCCCTTTGAAATTCTTGCCAAGATAGTTCAATCGTTTGTTTTTTTAGTTTGTTTTTTTACAGAATAGCCATTTGGACTTAATAGAAAGAAAAAGCCTACTGAACTAGACTTCCCACCGAGTGGCAGCTCGGGTATTAGGGATTGTGGGTTAGAGTCCCACCCCTGTGGTGCAGCAGATACGGTTTGACGGACCTGAGCTGCACAAAAGATTGGGCACTAGTGAGTTTCGCCACCACTAGAAAAGCAAGAACGGGAATTGTCCACCCGTGAGCAATTTAGTTTAAATTTCAGGGTCCAGTTGGCAGATTCATCACCTGACACTGGGGTCTTTACGGTTTGGGCTGAGTTCCAATAGCCGGGTCGCTCCCGTTGAGGAATCTCACAGAAGCACGGGGTGCCAGAGTAATTGACTGAGCGCCCGTGGCGGATTGGCTGACCTGGTCAAGACCGGAGGTAGTCATCCCGTGAGACCAGGGTTAAATTAGTCTCTAGGCTCGGGTGATTCCCGGTACGAGACGAAAAAAAGAAAAGGAAGAATCTGTGTGGTCCGCTCCCGCCAGTTCGCTGCGCGGGGTAACTCGGTAAGCACCAAGACCTAGGCCTAAGGCAAGCTAATGGGAGGAGCTTTTTGAGAGTTCAGGCTGGGCTGGAAGGAGGAAAAGGCTGGTGGGACGCCACGCAGCAATGTCCTCAAGAAATGGAAGAATTTGGTGGGACCCAAGTCTAAAATTGAGCAAATGGAGGTTGAAACTTTTAAGCACCCAAGACCGGCCCCTTTCAAAGGGACCTGAGGCCCGCCTGGCCTAGAGAAGGCAACTTAAGTTTAAGGCACCTAAAGGAATTTATTAGAAGGCTAGAAGCGAGTCTGGGGAGATCTGGGGACTCAGAACATGCAGCGCTCTCCGTGAGGCTGCACCCACAAAACCTTGAACGATACCCTTGCGAGGGCAATCTTTATATTGTAATGGGAGAAGGTTAATCCTCCTCCCAAATTTGGGGGTTCCCCAAAGTATAGAGAGGCAATTGAGGAGGATTGAAGAGGACCGTTTTGGGTCCATTGCACCTTCTGGCTCCTTAATTCCTCAAACCCGCTGCTCATGGTATCCTTGTAAATCTGGGGTGCTCCCTCAGCCCTTGATGCCCACCACCCCTGCCAGCAAAAGGAACAAATCCAGTCGGGAGAGTCTGGGGTCCGTAACTTTGCAGCCCCCCCCCCAGGTTACAGTGGGTTAAACCGCAGAGGTAAACCTACTGGACCTCTCAGACATGCCCCAGCGGGACATGTTGGGAAGGGGAGTTGTAGAAGAAATCGGACCTTGGGAACAGATGGAAGTTCCTGGAGTTGCGGGAGTGAGCGGGCTGAAAGGAATGATGGAAGGCGTCCTTAGTGAAATAAGGAAATCATGAGGAAATTTGGGCACTATAAAATCAAAAAGAAAAAGGTAAAAATTAAAAGCTCGAATTGAAACAGTGAGCCAATCTCAATGGACTCGTTGGAAAAGGGAAAGCTAGGACACAGTAAGCAGAACAGGACCCCTCAGCCAAAAGAGAAAAGGGAAGGAGAAATAGTTTATTGCCATCCATCCCTGCTAGCAGAGTGGGGGGTGCTAAATAGAGCAGAATGAAAAAGAGTAAACCAGAACAGAAAAGCATTTAAAATTTGAGCCCGCTGCAACCCACTCAGGCTGAGAGGCTTGAAGGGGACAGCAGTCATAGATTAAACAAAGGGTTAATGTAACTCAGCACCCATATAAATTGTAACTTGTCCGTTGTTTCTAAAAGGAAAGCCCCAATTAAGTTAAGGCAATCTGTTAACGTGTAACTGAATTCGAACACAGGGCAGCCCAAATTGGAAGAATCCCAGGCTATTGCCATAAGAGGCAGCCTGGGAATGGCTTATAAGAATGATTAACAATAAGATTAAGTCATTGTGCCCAGGTGGCAAGTAATTCCAGCCTCCTGAGAACCACAGTAAAACATGGCCCTTAAGGTCTGAGAAAGCATGGCATTTTCCCTTGCTTTTCTAGAGATTGCGTGGAGCATTGCAGGAAAAGAAGGAGAGCTAATGTACATTTTAAAAACGGAATGGATGTGTAATATATGTAAATATGCATGCATGTATGATGAATGAATGAATAAGGGTACCCTGGGTGTGTGTGTGAACGAAATAAATGTGTGCCTGCATTTTTGTGATGTGTAAATAATGAGGACTAGGAACTTAGAAAATTTAAACTGCCATTGTGAGGTATTAACATGCTCTGCAGAAGGCTTTAAAGGGGAAGGAAGCATGTCCTTAAGAAGTTATGCTTCCAAAGAGTACCCAGGCCTGATGCATGCTGGAGATGTGGCAGATCTGTATATATGTGTATTGTAAAAAGTATATAAAAAGTATGGTTAACAAAATGATGTTATCCCTTTCTCTGTCTAGTTTAAACTTTAAGACAGAGATTGGAAATGTATAAATCGGGATTATTGTTGTCCTTTAGATTGGGACATGGCAAAAGTATTATAAGGCTAGTGAATTAGCAACGCTCAAATGCATTGCTGCCTTTTAAATAAGGCTCGAAATCGAACTAAGTAAGTATCAGAAGTTACAGGAAAATCCCTTTAAAAGGGACCCAAAGGAGAATTGAGCAGAATTTGAAACAAAAACGTAGGTAGTTCAAGCAATAAAGGCTTTGGAAATTAGGAATTAGAACTTAGAAACAGTGGGAAGATACAGTTAATGAAATAGAATTAATCGAAAACAAATAAATTGACATAATGACTGGTATATCTAAAAACTTGAGATTGGCAAAGGCTGGAAATTGGGATGGATTAATTAGAAGGGTCCCTCTTTCCCATACAAAGCCAACTGCAACCAATATGTGTTTGGAAATGCATTTGCTTTTAAAGAAATGGCTTCCAAAGTAAAAATTCGGACTTTCCATAGAACATGTGCAGAGTGCAAACATTGTAGCACTGCAGAGAAGTTAAGAAATTGCCTCCTGCTGAGAAAAAAAAAAAACAACATTCCATTCACAATAGCCTGAAGGGGGGAAAGCGGCCCCTCCTTCCTCTTCCACTAAGCTTGGCCACTAAAGTAAACAGAGTCGCATACTGTCTAAGGTTACAGGCATATGCACTGCCCCACCCAAATTCTGATTCCACTGCCCTAGTTGGCAAAGAAATGGGGACTTTTTCTTCCTTTTCGTTGTGCCTCAAATTAATCTGTGTCACCCTGCTGTCCCAGCAAGGCTGACAAATATGAAATAAGGAGCCTCATCTGATGAAAGGCTAATTTTAAAACATAAGTTTGCTACCTGGCCATACGCCCCACATATGGATGAAATTTAGGGTACTCCCCGCAGGCAGAATTGGCCTGCACAAAATATCAATGCAAGAAGGCAAATCACCTCAACCACCCTTTTACCCGGCTTCATTTAAAGTGCTCAGCTCAACCTGGCAATATTATAATTGAATTGGAAAACTTGCAGATAGGCAAGGGACCCCAAGAAAGCCTTCGGAGCAAATCCTGGAGTTCTGGGTGGCCCAAGGTCTCGTCCCAAGGCAGGGCATGAAGATAGCGGAAATGGAGGTTTTGGCTTGTCTTTTACCCTGGGAAAAAGGACAATTGGAGTCTCACTTGAGAACCCAGTTTTGTGGGAAGGGGGGCCGAGAAGCATCTGCCTAAAATGCAAAAACGTATTTTGAAAATCTGGCCCACATCTTAAAAGGGCCATGCTAACTCAGAATTTGGTTTGTCTGGTGTATACCTTAACAGTCTCTAAATATGGCACGTGGAGACCCATTTTCAGAAATAAAAGGAGATATGGCCTAGTAGAAAATAATGGATGGATAATAAAAAAAAAAAAAAAGGGGAACATTTAATGTGTGGCACAGGGGAAATGGAACATTGTCCTGTATAATCTGATACTTGCTTAAACAGAGGGGCTATGCATGTGTTATAATCTGGATAAGTTTAAATTGGAAACTTGGAATCATGTCTGTGCAAAGCTCTGCTTGTCTGAATTGCTTTAAAGGAGGAAACTGCTGCTCCATAGTGAAAAGTTAATTTGAACATAAACCTATTAAAACCTTTTGAAAACATATGCATTTCTGAAATGGTTGCTGTAAATTTGATTTTGTATAATGTGGCTCAATACACACATGTACTGGGGTTGAATTAACTGAATCGCAAAAGCCCCAGGAAGCACATTTGATTTTCGATCTGAAAAAAAAAAAAATGCTTTTAAAAATTGTGACCCGAACCCAGGACCTTGCAACAAGAGTTCCGGAAAAAGGTGGGAGAAGTTTTGCATAGTAAATAAATAAGCACATAGTAGCTTGCTCCTTAAGGGCAGCTGTAAGCCTTTAACATCACAAAGAATGGCTGCACAGTCAAAAGTAATAAAGCTAAATGTTTTTATTTCTGGGCAAACTCCCTGCCAAAATTTCCCTTAAGGAAGGCAGGAGAGGTGCCCTGCCCCTGCATAGTCTGTTCTGTCATTGCATAGCTGTATTTTGTCTTGTCTGCATGTGTGTTGTGTGAGTGGCTTCTGAAGATTGTTGGAACATCGCACATGGGAAATTTCCTCTCATCCTACTAAGTGCACAATCTTAAGGAAATTTGAGCGTCCCTATGCACCGTCCCCAGTTAAGAATCCTAGTTAAAGAAACTGAACCATAAAGATTGCTTTGCAACTCCAACAATAAAGTTATTTCAAAAACATCTGCAGTGCGTTTGTTAAACCCTCATTCTTATTATACAGGATGCCAGAAGGAAAACAGGGTAAAGGTAAACAAATAGATTTCACAATGAGGCCAGTTTAGAAATTAGTTAGGAGACTCCCAGACTGACAAAGGGGAGGGGGAGGCTGAATTTGGTAGGGAAGTAGTACCTTCCTCAGATCAGATGGGAGTGAAACAATTGTTTGCTCAAAGTATTTAATTTGGTTTACATTGGTTTGGGCCAGGAAGGTAAATTCCTGCCTCTAAAAAGCACTCACAGTTGCAATTGAATCATGCATTAGTGGCTTCTGGAGTAAGTATGGGGTTTACACAATAAAAGCCCTCTTCTCCTACTAAACCTGGAATCTTAAGGAATTCCCTTACATAAATCCACAGGGAACAGTGAATGCAATGGAAGTACATTGAAAACATGAGTGGTTGTCGTTTATTGTTACCAGGGGTAAAGAATAAAGTTTAAAAGTAAATGTGGGAGGGTTTTGGGGAGATGTGTTGTGTTTTCTCTCCCTCACTACAGGAAAACCTAAAGATGTGGAAGCCTTGTGTTGGATCCCAAAAGTGAACGGATGACAGTGCTCCAGAGCATGTCTAAAATTCAATGGAGGAGTATCATGTCTTTTATTATTAGTATTCCAACCACCTCATTTCTTCTCGACCCCCCTTTCTCTCTCTCTCTCTCTCTCTCTCTACCTCTCTCTCTCTCTCTCTAAAGTATTGCTAGCAAACTGTGTTCCTGTATTTTCTTTAGTTTAAATTTCTAAACATGTGTAGAATGTATAGAATGTTAGGATGTTCATTTGGTAGTTTGGACAACCCCCTTATTTTAAATGGATGTGCTGCCTAAATTTAACAGCAAGCAGGCAGAAGAAACCATCCACAATCTCACCACTGAGAGTAAAACACTGGGTTTTCACTGGGGAATTGGCTAATTGGCCTACTCCCAGATGTTGGAAACATTTATTCATAGCGGGGTTTGGGATTGCTGTAGTTATAATTCTAATTTGTGTGTGTGTGCCCCTTTTTGTAATCCCTGAGAACGCTGTACCAGGGCCCCCGGGGGGGGGGCATACCACACCAGGACCCACTCAGCCTAAGATACGACTGCCCACTGGTCAGTCGAAATCTTAAGAGAAGAAGGGAAGGAGTGTTACCTAAAATTTTGAATAAAGCATTATAATTAATCAAAACGTTTATAAATATCACAACACTCACACACATGGAAAATAAGGAAAGGCCAAAAGTTTGGATACACATAGTGGGAGGCCTTTCCAGAGGGAGGGAGAGATTAAAAATCACTGATTGCCTCCATTGTTCTTAAAACCGGTTTGATGACGTTTTCTGATAAGCAGAAATTCCTTCACAAAGGAAGCTGAATGACTCATTCCTCTGGTTTGATTAAAGTTCAATTAAACATTGATTAGAACACTGACCAAGCATAAAACATAGCAAAAATCTGTGGGGAACAACCCCAAAGTTGATCAGGAAAAAGGGGGGAAGCAAGCGAAGTAAAATGACAAGCTCAGGGACAAGCGGACATCCCGTCTCCCACGTACACAGCCAGAGGATTAAAAGGGAAAAACAAAAGGTGACTTCTCTCCTCAAAGGTCTCCCATTAACTAAATGATTAAGGCATATTGATTCTAACATCTTTCTTTGTTTCTTTGTTTACACGCTAGACGCTAAAGCAATTTTGTCCGGAGGCTCCATTCATGCCGGAATCCACTGTTTTCCCGCCGCTACATGCAATTGGTTATTCCTGTCAACCACAAATATGCTCCTTTGACCTAATGTAAACTCTCTATAACCGGTTTTTTTCAGCAATAGCTGTAATCTGCCGCTTTTGTGTAACTAAAGTCCCTGACCTCAGAGCTGCCTTTGTTTTATGTTTGCATGTAATTAAAATATGTTAATTGCCTTTCCTCTTTCCCAGTTTCAATCCCCTCTCCCTTGTCACCTAGAAGCTAGTCTAGAAAGCAGATATAAGCCCTTAGAGGTGGGTGGGGGCCATCTTCTGTTCACCAAATTTTGTGAGCAGAGATCACGAGAGGGTTTCTCCTCAAAACGATTGAGGGAAGGTAGCTGTTTAGATTGTAGGTCTGGCCAGACTATAAATTTGAATAGCTCTCCTTTGCTTGTGCTCCCAATAAATCACCTTGTTTTGATCGATTTACCTGTCTCGTTGTAAGTTCTTGGGTTTTTCTAACACCTCTGCCAGAGAAACGTACCTGGGCCCCAAATTTTTGGGTAACATTTTGATTAAGGCTAGTGTAGTCAGGCATAGAGAGCATGGTGGATGATGGATCATGTCATTGTGTGCTGTATGCTGTATGCTTGTGTGAAACTGTCAATAAAGAGAGCTGCTGGGAGAAGAAGTGCGGGAGAAGATGGAGGGGAGAAAATACTGCAAAGTACCCAGCTAGCCCCCCCCCCCCTACATCTCGTGTCCTTCATTCTTGCTGGTTCAAGAATCCCAGGTAAATGCAACACCTGGCAACCAACTTGTGACATCGAAATTACCGAGGCATCGCTCCGGGCTCGGTGATCAACTCACCCTAGCCCAGAGAAAAAGGCATTGACACGTCACACATCCATTCAGGTGAGTATTTTAAAAACCCTTCTCTTTTCCTTTCCCCCTTTATTCTCTTTTTGTTAAACATGAGTAACTCTCACTCTCCCGCTCAGCAAAAACATCAAGCTGAGTTGCAATTCCTTCTAAAACAAGCTGGTCACAATATGCTAGATCAGTGGTTCCCAATTAGTTTTTTCTATGTACTACTTCAAGAAAGACCTCAAACTTGCGTGCCCCTTATTGCAGGAACGTTAAATATCACGTACTCCTTATTGCAGGAACGTTAAATAAAAAATGAAATCAGGTGTATTTTATATTTATTATCATCAAAAGACATTCTAATGACAGAGAACACATGTTTCATTAATGTGAGAAATGTGCACATTGACAATGACGAGCAAATAGGCGGGAACGGGGGCGGCTGCAATCGGATGACGTGAGACGCGGGAGGCGCGGAAAAAACCGCCGCCACGCGAGAAAGCGCTTGATGCATGCGATTGACTTACCTACTGATCGTTTAATTAAATTGAATAATTTTTTGGCTATTGTTATTGCATTATTGTTTTTTAAGGATTTAATATTTTAGTTAAGAGATTGCTGTGCGTACCCCTTGATGCAATCTCACGTACCCCTGGGGGTACGCATACCACTAATTGGGAACCACTGTACTAGATGAAGCAATTCTTCAATTATTAATTCAAATACAACAATCATGCCCTGAGTATCCTCGAAAAGGCAGCATAAAACTTGTTGATTGGGAACGGATTGGCCTTAAGCTGCATGAAGAACCCCATTTCATTATCCCAATTCTTCAGACTTGGTTCTTATGCAGAGATGCCATTGGAAAAAAAACAAAAATCCCCTTCTAGACCACCCCCACCCACCCCCATGGGATCTATCCCCATGATTTCTCTGCATCCTCCACTGGCAATGCATGGGAAACCATCTCAGTCAACACCTGCTGCTCCCCCTGCTCCAGGATTAGGCATTTCTCAGCTTCATGTCACTACCATTGCCACCTTTATCCCTGAAAAGTTATTTGTTCTACATCATTTGCAGACTGCAAAATAAAAATCACAGAGGGGAAAAGCAAATTATTTGGAATCCTATTCACTAAAGGATAAATCTGAGACACAATATTGTAGGAACCTTTCTTTTTCAGCAAGACTCTAGTACAGTCAAACCTCGCCTTGCTTAAAGAGTAACTCACTTAAAGAGCAGAATTTTCTCTGAATGTTCGCTTCGCTTAACAAATAAAACCAATCAAAAACTCGCTTAACAAATAAATCGGGGTTCGCAATCCCCCCACAATTGGTCATTTACAATGGTGTTTCACTTAAAGAACAAACTCACTTAAAGAGCAATCCTGTGGAACGCATTATGCTCCTTAAGTGAGGTACAACTCTACACAGAATACAAATGTCTGCTGCATGCTCCCTGTGCCCTTCCTTGGTTCTCTTTTTTCTCAAGAGTAAGCTTTCCTATAGCCTGGTATAATAATTTTGTGTCAGAGATTACTCTGTGTTGAAAGGATTTTTAGGGGAGGCCCAAAAGAGGCTCCTTTCACGTCCCCAAGTGCAGTGCTCCTTGAATCTTCAGTCAGGCTACTTCTACTTATCTCAGTCTCCACAGGAATGTAGTGAGGGGAATACATAGCAGAAAAGGAAGCAACTCTCAGCCTGGCTGAGGTGGTAGGCAAATGAAAAATCAAGGGATCTCTTAGCCCTCCTTCACTCCAAGCCATATCTGTATCTTTTGTTACCTCTCTCTCTCCTGCATGGAGATGAATCCCTTTACATCAGCAGCTCATCACTAGTCTATTGGCATCTTGAAGACTATGTGCACCACCACTCTTGCTCAAGAAATACACCTCAACCACTAAGGAGCTAGCTATATAATGTGCTATGCCTTTTTTTAACGTGAAAAAACCTGAAAGAAGGCCAGCAAAGTGAGGAGGCATGAGAGATGGGCATGTTCTTTGTGTGGTGGGGCAGTTTTCCCCTCTTGCCACCTCTCTGGTGCCAGCCTCATAGGATAGGAATGGAATACAGAATGTCATATTTCTAACTCCCCCCTTTCACAAAAAAAAAACAGCCCTGTCAGAATAAAGGTAAAATGAAGGAGGAATAAAATAAGAAGAAGAAGGGGTACAAAATATAGTGGAACTTCAAAGACTAAGCAGCATGTTTCAGTTTTAGTTTGTGTGGACCAACATTCCCAAAAAAGTGAACATCTAAAGGATTGAATCTTGAGCCACAAAAATTCACACTGAAAACAAACTGGTTTGCATTTTCTCTCTCTCTGACCCTGCCTAAACCCCCATCTTTTAATTAACTAAAAAGGGAAGTGATGAATCTTCAACCACAGTTTTCTTCCTAGGCGATTTGGGTGCTGCAAAAGAGCACCATCTCTGTAAGACTCGGTCATTGTCCTACACAACTGGTTGTGCTCCTGTACATCTGAAAGGTCAGGGAGAGAAAATGGCAAAGATTAAATGCAGTGTATGTAAATTTGATTTAGATTCTTAGAACATTGATTCGCTGCCCTGAAACCTCAGTTTTGCTACATCACAGATGTATGTTCAAACCGATTCCACCACAACTAGAGTACAAACAGCTTTAACACTTCTAAATGTGACAAAAGGAGACACCCAGTGTGATGTATAGAACAGAGTGATGGACTAGGGCTCAGTAAACCTCTGCTCAAACCCCCCTTTCAGGCATGAAAATTCACTGGGTGTGAGTGTGTAGAACTGTTAAAACCACTTCTTATACATCTCATTCACTTTTGAAAGCCCTCTTTGGTTTGCTATAAGTCAGATCCAACTTGACACCTCATAACACACACACACACACAAATACAGAGATCAAGGAAGAGATTTGTGTTTTCAATTTCTCTGAGATGTGTTTGCAAAGCAACATATACAGTTGTACCTCGGTTAAAGAGCATAATGTGTTCCACAGGATTACTCTTTAAGCAAGTTTGCTATTTAAGTGAAACAGTAAATGACCAGTTGTGACTTCTGGCAAGGGGATTGCGAACCCCGATTTATTTGTTACGCGAGTTTTTGGTTGGTTTTATTTGTTAAGCGAAGCAAATATTTGAAAAAAATTCTACTCTTTAAGCGAGTTATTCTTTATGCGAAGTTTGACTGTATGCGTTGAAACAACCACAGCGCATGGGTTGTGTCTGTTTATGATACATGCGTTGGCAGTTTCCTTTTGCTCCACAAATGTTTTGCATGCATTCCAAAGAATAAAGAGCAAAATAAGCGTGGACTAGTAGAATTGCCCCGTGAAATAAGCAATGTGAAAATAATTGTTACTTTGTTTGGAAGGAACTCCTTGCTCTTTCTCACTTTTCACGCCAGATGAATGCTTGCTAACTAGAAAAGTAAGGAGGATGTTAAGGGTAGAGAAGTAACAGTTTCCATGAAAGCCTGGAGAATATGCAAAAGGAGAGGAGACCTAATCCAGCCTGCCTTTATGAAGGAAGCAGGACGGAACCTCTGAATAAGTATTATTGCAAACAGAAATGGCCCGTCAGTCAGCCAAGGAAGGTGACCTTCCATTGCCCCCTCCCTCCCTTCACGCTTTATGCTGAAACAAGAAATTATGCAAAACAGGGCATGCTAATTTCATCTGTCTCATTTGCATAATTAGTACACATAATTTTACCAGGCAAATTACATCATCCAGATTGATTGGGGGCAGCCAAGGGAATGTAGCAGAAATAAGGTGAAGGCTTAGCCTCCATCAAAGGCTTATCTAGACATTTTTAAAAGGGCATTGATGCCCAGCAAGCACACGCTCTATAGACCAGTATTTCTCAACCTTTGGTTTTTGGACTTCAATTCCCAGAAGCCTAAGTTAATTCTCCAAAGCACTGATCAGCTAATGTACTGACTTAGGCTTCTGAGAATTGAAGTTCCCCTGTGGGGCGCAGGCCCCATGCTGGGAACCACTGCTTTAGACTCTGTCCCACCGCCATTGTTCAATGTACTGCCCACAAGGGAGACCTGCTAGCCTCTTTGTTCCTTCTTGCTCTTGATAGCAAGGCGTTGTTGATAGCAAGGCGGACGGCATATTTTGTAGAGAGAAGACCATGTAGAAAGAGGTTTTAGAAGGTTTTGTCAAATTAGGAGACACTACAACACCATGCTCAGAGGCAAAAAATAATCCCACAAGCTTGGTCCATGTTTTTCTTTCTTTCTTTTTTCTCCCAAGGCTGCTCATGTTTGGCTGGTACAACAGAGATGTTACCTGTCAATTCAGAATTTTTTTTCCCTAAATGTCAGTGTGACAAATACTGAACTCCAGAGAAGCAGACTCAAGTCTGTGGCACTCCTCGTTATTGATGTCAGAAGGCAGCAGGTGTCCATTACACTCAACAGGTCCATCTTCCAGAGGACAGCTGGAAGCACAAGGGAAGAAAAACATGCTAGAGGAAGAACGCATTTCCTCGTTTATAAAGTTGATTCTGTAACCACTGTGGGAAAATAATGTCACAGCAATACGAAAGATTTCAGGATCTCCACCAAAAGCAATATAAATTGTGCTAAATATATATATATATCTTTTAGCAAATATGTCAGGTAAAGGTTGCCCTTGCTCGAAAGCCAGTCATATCTGACAGTAGGGTTTGGTGCTCATCTCCATTTATAGTCAAAGAGCCAGCACTGTCTGCGTTTCCATGGACATGTGGACGGCATGACTAGACACCAGAGTGCACGGAATGCTGTTTCCCACCAAAGTGGTCCCTGTTTATCTACTTGCAATTTCTTGCTTTCAAACTGCTAGGTTGGCAGGAGCTGGGACAGAGACAGAAGCTCACTCTGTCGTGCAGCACCAGAGTCTCAAACTGCTGATGTGTCAACCTTCTAGTCATCAAGTTCAGCGTCTTAACCACTAAGCCTGTGCAGTCCCAAAATATGTCAAGATCATGATAAACAAATCTTTACATGTCCCAGCTTTTTGGTTTTTCATCAGACAAAAGCTACTCTCTGAATGAGATTGAGAGAACTCTTGAGTACAAATAGTTTGTGACTGAGCCTTAGGCACAGAACATAAGAGGCATGAGCTTCTCCTGTGTCTGGCTAGTCCCCTGGGTGTCTTTTAGCTCGTCACTTTAGGGACAGATTCCGTTTCCACAGATAATTTTCATTCTAGACAATGACAGCACCATCACGCTCGCAATTTCTGCAAATTAGAAAAATGGTAGGGAAATTCAAGTTAGTTTCATGCAAGATGGTTCCCCAGTGGAATACAATAAGGGAAATGCAAGTGGATGGGGTTATATATGACAGGGCTATACCTACTCATCACAGAATTGGCATATAAGGGAAAGGCATGAGATGAACAAACTTTAAAAGTTTGAATAACAACACACCGAAAAGCATGTGAGCAATGACATACATTTGTTTGTGACACCTAAACTTAAATAGAGTGATGTCAGTTATAGAAAAACCTCACTATAGTCTGGTATGTATCCTTGTGAAGATACCACTTGGCATTAAAATAGCTTCATGCTGGAATTCCAGCCTTGTGAACATTCGACCTTGTCACTCTATATATATCTATATATTCCTGCCCATAATCAAGCAGCAGTAAGTGAACTGCTATTGTAGCCAGCAGCCCATGTGACCTGAATTATATCAAGCCAGGTGTTGAAGTAAGCAGTGTCAGAGTCCTAAGTAGACTATAATTGGGACATACAAACAAGGAGATCAACATAATCCCAACTATAAAACCCACCAACTTGCAAGACAAGATGCAGATAAGCACAATGGGAGAACTACCTGGACTTGCCGTTGACAGACTACAAATCTTTCAGCAAGAAGGAACCAAACTTCCTCGGAAACCTCACGCCCCTGTGGACAAATATTATGAAGCTCTGCTCACAGGAAATGTGAAGACACTCAAGGCCCTCATTGATCAGTACTATGAAGATGTCAACATGGTCTTTGAGATCAATAAAAATGAACTGGAGTGGCAGGTACAAAGCAGAGCTGCTTATGGACTGTCAGGTACTTTAAATTCCAAGCACCACTTTCCAACTTAAACAGGCATTGACTCAGCAAATTAAGGGTAGGGAGTCTCTTTATCATCACCACCCCTTCCCCGCAAGCTCTCTGTTTATTAAAATAGGGCCAGTTTGATTGTATCATTTTTTGTCCTGAGTTCTGAAAATTAGTTCTATGCAACCAAACTCTCATGTCGGCTGTTTTGTCAAGTATGTAAAGAGCGTTGTTGGATCCGGTCCTAAGCTGTTGTAGGAGGAGCAGGTGGTATCAGCTATGAACATATTTGTTTTGCTGTGTTATGGCGCAGTCTGTTTCTGCATGAGCAAAGAAAACAAAGTAGCAATTGTGACAGGCCTTGTGAGGAATTGCCTGAGTTAATTCAGCATTACAGTCAGGAGATCACCTCAGCTGTAGTAAGGCTTTAGAGCAAGGGTGCCCAAACTATGGCCCGTGGGCCAGATCTGTCCCCAACACCAATTCATCCGGCCCACACCACCCTTGCTGCTCCTGGAAAAGGAAGTAAAATGCACCCGTACTTATGCTTCCAGGAGCAGCAAGGGTGGTGCAGGTCAGATGAATTGGTGTCAGGGGCCAGATCGAGCCCACGGACCGTATTTGGGCACCCCTGCTTTAGGGATCTTTGCTTGGGATCCTGAGTGAGACCTTGGCCAAAAGGAAGACAGTCTCTGCCACTTGGCTTTCTTCTTCTCTGTCTACCAGCTCCACACTGGTTGTGACTATTCTTGCACTTTAATTAGATCTTCCAAGTGATATATAGTCTTTATTTCTTTTCCAAACATAGCAAGGATCACCATCTGAGCTGTATGGGAATCCTTGTCTTTATCTCCAACGGACTTTAATTATCCTTGGATAAAGTAAAAAAAAGTCAAATATGAGTAAATACATGTAATGAAGTTATATGATCACTAACTTTTTATCTAAATCTAGGTAGCCTTTATCATGCAAATAATACTGATTAATCTTATCAACGAATGCATTGTTTTTCTACCAAGATGGGCTGATTAATACAGTATGTACAGTGGAACCTCGGTTAATGTAATTAATGCGTTCTCTGGGATGTTCCTTACAGAGAAAATTACTTCAACCGAATTTTCCATAGGAATGCATTGAATGTACTTTCCCATAGGAATGTGTTGTAAACCAAAATACTTTAACTGAAACATGGTTTCTCATAGGAATGCATTGAAAACCAATTAATCTGTTCTGGGGGGAAATTCCGTAAACCGAGCCACTATTTTCTATGGATTCCCTTTTGTTATGCGATTTTTATGTTAACCGAGCCAATTGTTAACCGAGGTTCCACTGTACTGATCTGAGACAGGCAATACACTATAGAGGTTAGAGTGCTGCATGTGGGACAGGAAGATTCAACTCTACCTTTCAATTTAGAAGGCAATCTGAATTCACCAAGTTGACTGTGGACTGGCTAAGCTGATACCAAGCCAGCTAAAGCTAGGGAAGATGAAAATGTTGTTTTTTTTACATGTATATATTTTGTGAACTTTCTGAAATTGTCAAGAGAAACCCTGTTAAACAGAATGATATATGTTTATGGAGCAGGTCTACTTAAATGTTTTGTGTTTCTTTTGTGCAACTCTTTTGTGTCACCTTTTCCTGTAAATTGCCTGAGAAAATTTTCATGCAATAGCTTTGCGAGTGCTGCTGTCAATCAGAATATCCAGGAGTGGATATCAGGAATTTTGAATCTATAAAGAGTCTGGAAACCTATGAGGAATGTTGTTTGTCCTTCAGTAAATTTCCTTGTGGAATGTGCTTTCTGGTGCTCTCCACCATAGATTGCTAACAGCCTGTGCCTCCATCTTGGATTTGTTCCCTTTTTGCTATTTTTAATTACTCCTCCCCATTTATTTTTATTATTTTTCTACTGCCAGACAGTCTGCTTGTGCTACGGTTCTTGCTTCTGCGAGTTCTTCAGGTTGTTTTTCCCCTCTTTTGAGTGTGTCTGCTTTGTTTTATTTTATTTTGCCCTTTTCTTTCTTGTATTATTTTTGCTGCTTCCTGAGCCTGCTGTTGTGTGAGGAATTCAAACAAGAAAAGGGATCAAATCAGTGATGGGATGACAAAAATTCTACTACCACGCCATGACGTCACGGACGTCATGGGCGTGGCCAATGGCATGACGTCATGACGTCACGGCCGACGTCATGACATCATGACGTTGTGGGCGGGGCCAAAATAAAAATAAATAAAAAATAAAAATAAACATACACACACACCCCTCCCTCTCAGCCCACCCACCCAGACACAAATAAATAAATAAAATAAAAACAACCACCCACCCAAAACACAAATAAATTACCCACCCACCCCAAATAAAAACCCCTCGCTTACCTTTCTTGGGACCCGGCACCCCGATTGCTGTCCACAGCCGCCGCCGCCGCCGGAGCTGCCTGCACCCCTGTGGCGTCCTCCTTGGGCCGGTACCTTTTTAGCCCGGCTCCGGCCATGGCGAGGGGCGACGGGCAGCCGCGGCTGCCGCACCTCCCTGGGCCGTCCCCATGCCGCACCGCCGCCGCCTACAGCTTCCTCCTCCGCAGCGCGCGGCAGCCGAGCTCAAAAGGGACCGACCCAAGAAGGAGTCCACAGGGATTCAGGCAGCGGCAGCTCCGGCGGCGGCGGGCGGCGGCTGTGGACGGCGGGTGCAGGCACCCGGCCCACAGGCGCCCGGCGGAGGCGGCGGCAGCGGTGTACCCCGCCGGGCGTCCCCAGGGCATGGGGCTTGTCAGCAGCGGACGGCCGAGGCAGCCCTCAACGTGCCGCGGGGAGGCGCCCCCCTCAGAGGGCTGCTGCCGCCGCCGCTGCCCTGAAAGTTCTAAATGTTTTGAAAATCGGAGCGAAAATGGCTCTAATTGACTGCGCATGCGCAGAAACTCAATCTGACGCATGTGCAATGCGTCAGATTGAGTTTCTGCGCATGCGCAGTCAATTAGAGCCATTTTCGCTCCGATTTTAATTTTTTTTTTTCTTTCGGTCAGGCGTCCGGAACCGGATGCCCCAAAAGTGGACTTCCCCTCACGGAGAACCCTCCGGGATTGGTCTTACCGGTTCCAGAGATCCGTCTGGAACCGGTGACATCCCATCACTGGATCAAATTAAGAAAGGAGAGAATTACTACTTCTGGTCGGGAGTGGTGACTCTGCTTTTTTAATTACTTTTATCTTTTATTTGGCTTTATTTGTTTGCTTTACTTGAGTTTTGGAAGAGAGGGGGTGGGGATTTTATTATTATTATTCTATTTTCTCCCTGTTGTGTTGCTTTATTGAACAAATGTAATTTAGGTAACCAACTGTGTATTCTGTTAAAGGTTGAAGGTGGTTTGGTGTCTATTTTGTTAGCATCTGTGGAGGTGTGATTGTGAGAACATTTTTGTTAAGATCACAAATGCACCCAGGATGGGAAGGATGTCCTCTATGCAGCTTCCTAGCAGGATCTGTTCTCCACCCTCAGAAGCTAGGTTCTTTTGACAATCCAAAGTTCCCAATTAAAATTAAATTCTGAGACTTCTGGTTCCCAGCATCTCTGCAAAGAGCATTAATGGATATTCACCCCTTTTACAAAGCTTAAGAGACAATAAATATTAGAAGGAAAATTCCTCCTTAATATTTATTTAACATGAGTATATAGCATGGCTAATTATTTCAAAAATAAAAATTCATATAAATGACAAGCAAAATTATTTAAAAGTACTTAATGACAGTGAGAGAAAGCAAAATGCAAATATGGCATATGTAAAAAAAAGAACATGTATAAATATCAATATGGTAATACATCGGATAACATTAAGACTTTGTTCCACAAGTCTTAATGTTATGCGATTTTCAGCCTTATCCGATGCATGCGTCTCTTGCTGCCTTGGCAACCATTCCTCTCCATTTTCTAATCTCTTGCATCGGCACTCGGCTGCCTCTGCCTGCCATGAGGCATAGGTCTGTGATCTGCAATCGGCTGGTCAAGACTGGCTCAGTTGGAGCAAAGAGCAGCTAGGCTGACTCCACATGGGCGAGGCTCGTGCATGCTACCCTTGCCTGGGCCAGCCATGAGTTCCAGTGCAAAGGGCTGCCTGGGGAACCTGGTGGGAGCAGCAGCTGTGGTGGCTTGAAGGTAAGCAGGGCCAGGGCTGGGCTAGATTATCTCGGCAGTACAGCACCCCATTGCTGGGGGGGAGGAAGGAGGGAAGTGGCAGGGAGAGGAGCTTTGGCCTCCTTCACTTCTTTATTACGATGCATCGGATAACGCTAGAAAGAACGTTCTCCGGTGCAAATCTTCCCCCAAAATTTGTCGTCGTTATGCGGTTTTAGCGTTATCCGGTGCAATCGTTATCCGGGGTATTACTGTACAATGAATATGCATCAAGATTCTCATAGTTACTTAGTCAAGAAAGAGTTAACATATCTTTTAATGTGCAGCCTAATTAGAAGCTTCTTACTGAATGAATCAAAAGGAAGCAGCTAACATTGAAAGCAAAAGCATTTTGTGTCTCCCACTAAGTCATAGTAAATCTTTCACAATTTGAGTAAACTTTACCAACATATTCTTAACATATTTTAACCAGAATGAAATGCATTAATATTGCAAGACACAAAAGAGAAATAAGCTATACAATAATAATGGAAGTTATTTTTAATTAGCTATTTCTTTTCTCAGTGTAATATGCTTATTCTTTGATAGGGACAAAGTGAAATCAAAACAACTGCAAAAAAGTATAAACATATCCTCCATAATTTTATTTTTCTGGCAAAGCTTCCTGATGGTCTTCAAGTGAGGCTACTAGCAGCCTACACTGTTTTAATTCATAGGAAAGACTCATATTTATACCTTGGAGGAGGATTTAAATCACCATTTTTCTTCCTCTTAATGATATTTAGGCCAGCAGAAGCCTTAGTGACATGGCTGTTGCTGGCCAACATGAGCTATCTTGTCCCTCCTCATCCTATTTATCTTTCTTCTAGTAAAAATAAAGGTCACCCATGCTGGAAAGCCAGTCATAGCCGACTATAGGGTTCACTGCTCATCTCTGTTTCACAGCCGAAGAGCCAGTGCTGTCTGCATTTGCAGATGTTTCCGTAGTCCTATGGCAGGCATGACTAGACACCAGAGTGCATGGAACACTGTTTACCTTCCCACCAAAGTGGTCCCTATTTATCTAAATGCAATTTCTTGCTTTTCAACTGCTAGGTTGGCAGGAGCTGCGATAGAGACTCGAGCTCACCCTGTCCTGCAGTATTCAGGTATCGAACTGCTGAGCTGCCTCTTTCCAGTCAGCATCTTAGCCACTTGAGCTAAGTGTTTTCAAATGACAACTATGGAATTGGGAAATCTCTGAGTCTTGCCCAGGATTGTTGATTTGGCTCAAACTTTAGTTCGTTATTAGGCCAGCAATGGTAAAATTTGCTCTTTGTGGGGCAATCTCTCCCAAAAGTCCCACAGCAACATGACTGTTGAGATTTATATGCCATGAAATAGCTATTTGTTACATCTCTGTTGGAAAAGAAGAAACTTTATGCAAAATGTGCCCCACACAATGAAAAGGTAGCCTACTTTGCGCCAGTTGCACTCTGTCCAAGAGCTAAGAATGAATAATCCACAATCTCTACAGTCTTTCTCAATGAACACCTTTTCCCATATGACCAGTATGATCTTTGTTTATGGTCACCAACACCTTACACATCTGCGTCAACTGGAAAGGAAGAGTTATCACTAAGTCTTTTTACACTGTCTCTACATCAGCTCAGGAGAAGGATTAAGTCTGCAGCTTGTTACAGACACAATATTGACTTGTCCTTCCTTACAAGGAGGCATTTCTGTGAGCCATGTGAAATCTAGATCTCTGATGTGTATTCACTGGGGATGTTTTATTGTTGCCCGCTGTTATATCTATCTTGGCTCTTTCCGACTGACAATCTTTGAGAAGATTTTAAAAAAAACAGCCACAAATGTTTTCAGAGAGGTGACATTTATTGTACACATTCAGCAAGGGCATTTGGCGGTGGCAGCTGCAGAATTAAAGAGTGTATTGACTGAATATGTGTGGCCCGTGAGTGATCTTTTATAGTAACAGGATCTGCAAACAGCTACTACCTGCTATTGATCATGAGCAAAGCCTTCCTCACTTCCCTTTTACACACATTGTCAGACAAGTGAAACTGGAGACTCTTGGTGTCCTGGCATTACTCATTTTCACTCACACACATCCCTCCTCCCACTCATCACAGTTATATCCTCATTTACAGCATAGTCAAATTTTCATGGTTAATTG
The DNA here is from genome assembly GCA_030440675.1 of Furcifer pardalis. Classification (NCBI taxonomy): domain Eukaryota; kingdom Metazoa; phylum Chordata; class Lepidosauria; order Squamata; family Chamaeleonidae; genus Furcifer; species Furcifer pardalis. The sequence continues at coordinate 14,349,871 of CP126890.1, forward strand.
CTTATGGGAAAAGAAATGGAGCATTTGGGGTGGGGTGGGGGTTGGAGATCCAACAGGCCCAGTCCAAACTGTGGGGTAAGAAGTACTGAGGCTAAATTGCAGACAATGTTTGAGGATATTTATTAAAACAGTTTCCCTATATCTATTGTCCCTAGTACTATTGAAATTCTGCGAGATTTGCTGAAACCTATTAGAAGCAGCCTTCTAGAGCAGAGCAAGCTATGTTCTGAATTGTGACCTCCACCCTTCTCTAGAAGCACAAGTGAGGCTTGTGCAATTAGACATGGAACAGCAGTCAGAAGAGATCTGTGCTCCCCAACACGACATGCAGTTTCAAGAGTTAGCAACTCCTGCAGTTGGAGGAGGAATCGCCAGGCTCAAGTATTTTTCTTAATTCAACTGTTAGTCCCAACTAGAGTAGACACGTTGGTCAGTATCCTATTGGTTAAAAAAAAAGTGCTTGCAATGACAATTACACAAGCAGCCACCCACCCACCCAACCTTTGGTGGGGAACCTGTCATGCAACCAGTTGTGTGATCTGATTTTGCAACCAACGTGCAACTGGTCACACTACAGGACTCTGCTAAAGGAGGAAAGACATTATGCAATTACTGTTCCAAATGTGTACATGTGTTTTCAATGGGATTGTGATCACTGATTTAATGGGACATTTGCTAGTCAATACTTGAGAAAGTTCCACAACTGGATTTATGTGATTGATTCAAAGACATTTGGAACTGCTTTCTTTTTGAAATCTACTTACAGAAAAGAGTATGAAGTATCTTTTAAAACAAAATGTCACAAAAACTTATTTTCAGTGAAAGTGCCTTGTCCTGTGGATTTTTGTTTGCGTACTGCCAGTGACAATGTCAGTCTGAAAGATGTCCAATGTGCTATGTCTATTTGAGTGTGAACTTGAAAACACAATTGACTTTTTTGAATTAATTCATCATTTCCTACTGAAAAGGTGATAAAAATAAAGCTAATTTATTTATTCATAAAATGTTTGTAGCTGTGCTGGTCCAGTAGTATAACTGACAAAATAATGATCCTGATTAGAATAAATCAGAAAAATAAAGAAGAAATGGACTTGATCCAAGAAAGCTAACAATAAAAATATAGCAGTTAGTCTTAAAATGCTACAGTGCTTTTGGTTTTTTATATTTTTTTATTTTGTTTTCCGATATGCTTGAACCACAGACTAACACGACTACTATTCCACAAAATTCAGAAAAATAACATACTCTTCAGACTAGATACAGGAGTTAGTCTTTAAAGCGCCACAATGTTTTTTGTATTTTTGTTGTTGTTTTTGTTTACTCTTTGATATGCTTGCACAGACTAACACAGTGACCACTTCAAAATTTTCAGGCTAGATGTTATTTTAAACCAAGGGGAGGGAGCAGGATAAAATAGGAAAGTGTCCATGAAAGCCATGTTGGAATGAGTCTGTTTCCAAGAAATTGCTTGATCTTGCCTGGCAAGGGTGCCAATGGCCCAGACATTCAGAGTAGGGTCACATTTCAGAAGGTATATTAGGCAGCCATTTTTTTAAAAAATTGACATAAATTTAGCTTAAAGAAAAGCCCACTACACATGTAGCTAGTTCTTGTGTAGCTCTAGGATGGTCCCTCCTCAAACATTAAGCAGAGAAATATGAATAGGAAAATACCTTTTGTAGTTGTGTGTTGAGATGCTACACAATCTAGCATCTCAGAAAACAAAACAAAACGAAATAAACAAAATAAAATAAAATAAAAAACACAGCAGCACTTTAAAGACTAACTGCTATATTTTTATTGTTAGCTTTCGTGGATCAAGTCCACTTCATCAGACAAGGAATGAAACTTACAGGCATGTTCTTTATATACCAAATTTAGGAGGTCGACGGAAGAAGGGTTGGTGTCAAGCAAGATGACAGAGAAGCAAGCACAAGATAAAAAACACAGTAGCACTTTAAAGACTAACTGCTATATTTTTATTGTTAGCTTTCGTGGATCAAGTCCACTTCATCAGACAAGGAATGAAACTTAGTATCACCCAGCCATTAGCAACAATCTAGATATCTGTCATATCAGCCTATGTTCTTCCATTTCATAGAATCATAGAATAACTGAGTTGGAAGACACCTTTTAATCCATTGAGTCCAACCCCCTACTCAATTCAGTATTCCAAATCAAAGCAGATCTGACAGACTGATGTCCAATTTTCTCTTGAATGCTTCCAGCATTGGAGCCCTCACCACTTGCTGAGCAGTTGGTTCAACTATTGTACTGCTCTAACCATTAAGAGGTTTTTCCTGATTGTTTGCCTATACTGTATATGGCAGTGGTGCCCCCAAATTATTATTTATTTATTTTTTGCAGACTGGTCCCACCCCCAACACACAGCTGCAGGGGCCGGAAGCGGGCTGCTCCCGCTGCTGACAGTTTTGACATCACCAGCGACAGTGGTGGCAGTGGCGATTGCACTTTGTCCCTGCTGCTCCGAGCAGCCTCTGGCTCAGTCCCATCTCCTCTGCAGCCTTTGCCAAAGCCAATCACCACATTGGGGAAATTTTCGGAGCCTCCTCTCTTACAAAATCCTCAGCGCTGTAAGCATAAACCTGGTGCACTGCGGTGACATCATCCTGGGCGCGCTAGGGGGCTCTCCTAGCGTCGCAGATTTTGAAAGGGAGGAGGCTCCAAAATTTTCCCCAGTGCAGCGATCGGCTTTGGCAGAGGGGTTATCTGCAGTAAGCCTGGGTACTCACCATGGGCAACATTAATGATATGCACGAGCCTAATTGGGCCCGTGGGCCATAGTTTGGGCACCCCTGGTATATGGCTTCCTTTAGTTTGAACCCGATATTATGCATCCTATGCTCTGTGATGATGGAGAACAGATTCTTCCCTCCCTCTTTATGATTATCTTTCAGGTATTTGAAGAGTGCTATCATAACCCCCTAGGTTCTTTTGTTCAAAGCAAAACATGCCTAGTTCCTTCAGTCTTTCCTCATATGGCTTGGTTTCCAGTCCTCTGATCATCATTGTTGCCCATCTTTGTACCTGCTCTAATTTATTTGCATTTATATGGGTGCCCAGAGTTGGGCACAGTATTGTAGTTTACAGTACTCACACCTTACAAACAGTAAGCGGAACTTACTGTTCAAGGGCAGCATGGCAAAGGTAACCTAGAGGCACAGACGAGACCTGAGATTGTAGCATTACCCCCACTCTAACAGCATTTTTGTGTCCCCCCTGCCCCCGCCCTTCTGACCAAGAAATGAATGAATCTCAAAGAATGTAAGAGAGGAGAGATGTCTTCTCCAGAAACAGTCTCCCTGCTATTGCGATGGTCATTCACCCACCCACCCAAAACTCTACTTTTAAGTTGTAGACAATGGAACTAATTGCCTCAGGAAGTGGTGAGCACTCCAAAGCTTGATGCCTTAGAGAGAGAATTGGACAGCCATCTGTCAGATCTACTTTCATTTGGTTTCTTCCACTGAGCAGGGGACTCAATGGCCTAAAAGGCCCCTTCCAACTCAGTTCTTCTATGATTATGTGATAAGGCTTGCCTGAACCTTTCTGCCATTCTTAAATAATGAGTATCCATTACATAAGGGATTAATTCCGGAAAGAGACAGCAAAAAAAGGATCAAAGTTGCAGCACTCCATTTCTCCCTTTATATCACCTGGCATAAAAGTATTTTAGCAACTATAGCCAAAGCAGAAAACTGACAGCCACGTTACTCCACACCTCAAATTTAAGTCCGTCCTTGCTCTATTTCCTGCCCCTTCCCACGCTTGTGTCTTTCTGTCTGTCTGTCTGCTCCAGGCCTGTGGTCCCTGGAGTACAAGAGGGAACTGACCAACCCCCTCTGCATCGCAGCCAGCCATGGACATGCCACCTGTCTCCGCCACCTCTTATTCTGGCGAGCAGATCCCAACGCAGCCCCAGGAGGACGGAGTGCCTTACATGAAGCCTGCGAAGGGGGACACACAGATTGTGTGGAGCTGCTTCTGGAACACAAGGCCAATGCCAACTTCCTGAGTGATGATGGTCAAGCACCCTTGCACCTGTGCACCAGACAAGAAACGCTAGGGTAAGGGCCTCTGAAGGTGTTTGTCCATCCATAGGTTCATAGTGCCATCTTGTGTCAGCTTTGGAGTGAGACCCTTATTCAAAATGCTTTATTCTGTCTTGTGCTTGTGGGTTTCACAAAACTGTAAGGAAAGAAAACAGTCAATCAGACAGTCAGGTGTCAAGGCAAATGTCAGGAAGACCTGGGCTGAGAGAATAGCAGTGTTGGCAGCAAGGCATGAAAGATCTGGGGTTGAGGGGTGAGGAGGCAGAATGGATGCAGAGGACAGGCGAAAGGAGGAGGAGAAATACTTTCTATGCCAAACTGAGATAACGTGATAGAGGAAACCCAATGAAAACCTGATATTTTCAGAACCTTTTCTGTTGGGAAGCTTAAATTATTAGGTTTCAGAGATTGCCTGTTAGAAAAATATGAAAGAAAGTGCAAATGTTGGGGAAGACCCTCTTTCAGGGGGAGTAATTCATACTGCTGGAAAGGACAACCTTAGCAGATGCTTACATATGATGGATACTTTCACTGCTTGGCTGTGATGGCTCAGTGGTTAAGAAGCTTGCCTTGTTATCTGGAAGGACAGCAAGTCAGCAGTTCAAAACCCTGGTACTGCATGATGGATTGAGCACCCGTCTCTGTCCCAACTCTTGGGGACATGAAAGGAGCCTCATTCGGGCGTCCCCTGAACAGAGTTCCTCCAGCAAAATCCTTTCAACCTAGAATAATTTCTGACATATTATTATTATTATTATTATTATTATTATTATTATTATTATTATTATTATTATTATTATTATTATTATTATTATTATTATTATTATTATTATTATTATACTGCTTGCTCATTTTGTCCTGGAGCGCTGGGCATCAAAGTATTTTTCCACAATAGCTTGCCAAAGCTCCAGCTAAAGACTCCTGGCATGCCCTCTGAGTGAATGCTTTCCACAGTAGCTCAGAAGTCCCAGTAGTCCCTGTGGCACAAAGAAATTGAGAAATAATAATGGCCTTCCCTTTGCTACTTTGGAATTCAGTCATTTTATATTTGTTTTCCCAGATGCAATTTTTTATAGGTACAGTACTTGCAAAAATTATACTTAGCAAGGATCATCTTATAAGTGGCATTCCACATTCTCCCATAAAAATACAGGAACCCCTCTTCTAAAAGTAGCTACTTCTTCAGTGTAGAAGAAATAGAGCTCTATTTGTTTTATGTATAGCTTTTGTATCCCTCCCACCAGTGGTGGGCAGCCAAAGTTTTTACTACCACACTGTGGGAGGAGCCAACATCGTGAGCCAATGTCATGACATCATGGGTGGAGCCAATGTCATGATGTCATGGGCGGACCCAATGATGTGGGCGGAGCCAATGTAAAAACCCCATAAAAATAAGTCCACATAAAAATACAAATTAAATACACATAAAACACATAAAAATTCACATTAAAAATAAATACACATTAAATAGACATGAAAACACATAAAAATACACATTAAAAATAAATACACATTAAATACACATTAAAATACACACACACACCCCACACCCAAAGGTAAGTCACTTACCCTGGGGAACAGGCTATAGGGAGCTTCAGGCTAGCAGCTTCTCTTCCTCCTCCCCGCTTGGGAGGACAGCAAGGAGGCCGCGCATGCGCACCAAGCGCTGTAGGGATGCATGCACACCAAGTGCTTGGTGCACATGCACAGTGGAGGAACCGGCAAAAAGGTAAGCCCCTGAGGTGGTTCCTCTCAAAAGCCACTACCGGTTCTCCGGGACTCTGGGAAAAGTTACTACCGGTTCTGGCAAAGTGGTGCGGACCTGTTGATGCCCATCACTGCCTCCCACAGTATCTCAAAATGGACCGTAGCAGAGCAGGAATTTGAAGTTGAAGTTTGGTACGCTATTTATTACACCACACAATCTTTGGACAAAACTATGGTCAGGCACTAACGTAATTAGTTTTTTAAAAATTTATGAAGCATTTGGTGACTGGAATATTATCCAGACACAATGTTGAGTATTTGCAGTGTTCAAATGTGGAAACACACAGTAGAATGTAGTGGTATAAATTCTGCCTTCTAATCGGCCTTTAAAATCTGAAGACTCTCATTGAAATCTTCAGGCAATTGAAGATTAAGATGCAAGAAGTTTAATATACAATAGGAGACTATGTAATCTGCTCCTTCAAAACTATTATGCAAGTCATCAGGTATAGACTTTTGTATCACTACTATGGCAAAGAAAAACAATTTTCAATAATCTGAAATAATGTATGTCAAATAATGCCTTTGTTATTTCACATTCTGCTCTCTTATAATCAAACTATAGTTACTTGGTTCAACTGGAGTTCAGAAAAATCATGTGTTTGAAAGCACATCCCAATTAAAATACTCTCCTAGAAATGGGATTGATTTAAAGCAACCAAATATATTTACAGCAAAAGAATTAAGGGGAAAATTAAGATATGTATTGCATCCACATTTCCTCCCCAGCACACACATACCTTTAGATGTTAGGATCTTCATGGGCATCTTGCTATTGTTTCATGAGAGTAGACACTGGGGGGGGGGGAGCGGAAGGATGTTTCTCTCTTGATTTTCACAGAGTTGCAGGGAAGGAGAAGCCTTCCCCGTTCCATGCAAGCAAATCCTTGAACCTGTCTGTCTCCCTGGGAATACAACTCTGTTGATTCCTGCCATCTTTTTTAGAAATGGGAAGAGGCAAGCAATGGAGCGTCAATCCTATAATCCATATACATTGCAAATGCGATTTTGAAAGAGCTAACCCAACTCTAAGCCCTTGAATATTGTGGCTTTATAATGGAAATGCCATCAAACTCTAACTACAGCTGCACTACTGGATGCCTCTACAATAACTAAGCCTCTACAATAACTAAGCCATCCACTTGGAAGGATCAAAAATTAACAGATGCTTCAGAGTGATTTTGAGGATTTGACCACTGCTTTTCAATAGCAGAGACTTATGCTAAAGTTAGATAGTGATGAGGTCAAGCTTTAGGTAACAAATATTTTCACTTTGATTAGGGGAAACTACTTCTCCCATTTTTTTTTCAAGTAATGGATTCAAGGTCATCCTTAATTTTTTTTTAACTGACAAAGAACAGGTCATTGACCTACATAGAGAGCTATTTTATTTGGCTCCCTCTTTGTAACAATGGCCCGAACACCTATGTGTCAGGTTCTTCTATGTTCCCATATAGTCTGCAATTCACCATAGGGGCAGGACTTAAAAACCTTTGAGCCGCTCAGTGACAGGGATAAAAAAAAATTATCTGGGCTTCCTTCCAACCATTTCAACTTTCAGAATCCATGAGAATTCAACAAAAAAAGTGTAGGTGCTTTAATCTAGAAGCTGTTTGAAGACTTTTTGAAAAAAAAAGTTCCAGCAAAGTTCATTTCTGTCTTCTTCACTTTAGGAGTCATGCATGCCAACTTTGCCCTATTTAGTATAGTTCCTCTCCTTGACCTTCTTTTTATATCTGTGATAATTAACATGGTGGGGTAAGAGGAGTCTACAAATTCACTGCACTCTCTTTGCTAAAGTAAGGATGATTAAAAAAAGAGAGGAGAGTCACACGGGTTTTTGTAGAAACTACAGTTGAGGGAGAGAAAAGGTTCTTTGTTTCTATACTTTGGCCATGCCACAGGGCAAAAAATAAAATGAAATAAAAGCAGAGTTTCGGAGTTGGGGTTAAGTCAAAAAGGAACTCTTCTGCAAAACACTGGGGAAGCTTCTGTAGTCTTCAGAGCAGAAGTATAACAGTCACAAGGAAAATTAATAACCCGTTGATTTCATACAGTGGTGATAAATGTAAGTATTTTGAAACAAGTCAGGTTATCCCAGGTAATTCTGATCAGGCATCTATCTCCTTGGTAGAAGGATACTGTGTCTCATCCAGAATACTGCCTTTGGAAACTATCACCTCAGGCCACAAGTGGCCCATGTAAATGGGATGCAGGCCCAGTCCCAGTATTCTAGTGTCCCCACCCCAAAGCTTATTCTGGTCGTTACACAGTGGTACCTCGAGTTACAAATTTAATGTGTTCCAAGGCTTTTTTCATGTTATGAAAAATTTGTAACTCAAATTTCCCATAGGAATGCATTTAAAACCAAAATTCATAACGTAAAACATGGTTTCCCATAGGAATGCATTGAAAACCAATTAACCTGTTTCAGAAAAATTCATAACTCGAGCCATTATTTTCAATTGATTTTCATTCGTATTGTGAAAGATTTGTAACTCGAACCATTTGTAACTTGAGGTATCACTGTATTTATTCTGTGCTTCTTCTGCAGTTGTAGAATCACTGACTGTGAATGCAGGTTGGAATTTCTCAAACAACATCTATTGCCACATATTGTGGTGCCTTGCACTTGAAGGGTCCCAAGGTCAGATGCTGGATAAGGTTTAACAATTCTCTCCATGGAACGGATACATTTTGGACTACTCTTCCTTCTTCACAAGTTAGAACTCTTTTAAAATGTGGCAGCAATGGAAAGTGAAATACAGTGGAACCTCAGTTAACGAATGGCTTGGTTAATGTAAAAATCACATAACGAAAGGAAATCCATAGAAAATAGTGGCTCAGTTTACGTAATTTTTTTCAGAACTGATTAATTGGTTTTCAGTGGATTCCTATGGGAAACTGCATTTCAATTAATGTATTTTGGTTTTCAATGCATTCCTATGGGAAATTTGGTTTAAGTAATTTTCATTGTATGAAACATCCTGGAGGATGCATTAATTCCGTTAACAGGTTCCACTGTAGTAGCTTCCTCCAGCTATCTGTACATGTAATTCTCTTAGCCACAGCTAGAGGAATCTTTAATCTTTACTTAATGCTAAATTTCTTATAATTCTACCTTGCAGAAAAAGAAACAATGTTCCAAAACGTATCATCTGCATAAGACTGGTTGTTAAAATCTTACTTTATCCTATTGCTGTCCTCTTTTTCTATTTTATTTGGGTGTCCCTTTTCCCTACATGTTGGTGTTGGCAAAGTCTGCAAAGTATGGAATCATGTGAAAGGCTCAACTTAAGAGCCTCCATCTAGGAATGATTGTTTTCTGTATTTGTGTTTTCCTGGAGAAGCGCCACTGCGATATTCTTTTGTAATTATGGCTGCAGGCCAAGATTTGCTTGCCATAAAGCAGGGGTGGCCGACCTCGGTGCTCCAGGTGTTCTTGGACTTTAATTCCCAGAAGCCCTGATCAGCAAGAGTGCTGACTTGGGCTTCTGGTAATTGAAGTCCAAGAACAGCTGGAGCATCAAGGTTGTGGCCACCCCTGCCATAAAGGAAACCTCAGTGATCATGATGGAAGCTATTTTCTAGCAACCATGTATGGAACTGAACATAAAGTTTTATCTTAAACATATTAAATGCATCCAAACACGGCCTATTACACTGCAAATACAGTACAATGGCTGAAATCTTGTAACTTTGTTACAGATGAGGATGGCAAAACAGTATGAACTTTCTTCTAGGTGTCAATCAATAAATTGCTGTTAGGATTCTTAAGGGTGCATACATATCTGCTCCTTGACATGCATTCTTGAGAATCCTGGTTAAAAACTCATTAATTGCCAACTAAAAGGGACTTCCCCATAACATAACAAAGCTACAAGATTTCGGCCAATACATTTAATGCAGGTAATTTCATCTAGACAGATAATGAACCCCAAATGAGGAACGTAAAGACCAGAAAATAATACATCAAAGCATTATACTCTTGAAATTATTTCTGTAAATGTCTGTTCTTCAAATTGTTAACCATCTAAGTGACTTATTATTATTATTATTATTATTATTATTATTATTATTATTATTATTATTATTATTATTATTATTATTATTATTATTATTATTATTATTATTAAACTTATATGCCGCCCTACTCAGCGAAAACCGACTCAGGGCGGCTCACAACACAATCAAATACAATAAAACAATAAAATGTCACAACACAATGAAATATCATACATCAATAATTCAAAAAATAGAATATCATAAAATACAGTACAGTAAGATAAAACCCTAATATACGTCATAAAGTTACAAAAATATTACAAGACCATAATCAGGGATGTGGCCTTGTTGTGCTGTGCTATGTTTTGAAAGTCAGGTACCGTAGTCAGTTTCTCCCAAGCAACAACTGAGGTGATAAATCTGTATCCGATCCAGTATTTATCCAGCTGCAGAAGCTGTTGTGGTGATCTGAGGAGGGATTAGCCATGTGAATGGTCATGTGCATGCAGCATTGTGGTAACCTTTATCATCAGAGTTTTCTTGGTGTGCAAATATTACACAGGATAGTTCTTTGAATGTTCTTCCATACCTGCAGATATACTGTATGTGCAGATACATATATATATTGCTTCTATGAGTGACAGATTTTACCTTCCTAGGATCAAAGCTCACTGAAGATGGTGATTGCAGCCATGAAATAAAAAGGCAACTGATTCTTGGGAGGCAAGCTATGAGAAACCTGGGGAACATAGTGAAAAGCAGAGGCATCACATTGAAAACAAAAATTCGTATAGTCAAAGTAATGGTATTTCCGGTGGCAATGTATGATTGTGAGAGCTGGACCATTAGGAAAGCTGAGCGCAGAAGAAAGATGCCTTTGAGATGTGGTGTTGGAGGAGAGTTTTGAGAGTCCCCTGGACAGCGAGGAGAACAAATAGGTCGGTCTTAGAAGAAATCAACCCTAACTGCTCCTTAGAAGGTCAAATAATAAAGATGAAGCTAAAGTACTTTGGACATCAAATGAGAAGAGAGGATTCGCTTGAGAAGGCCTTGATGCTGGGGAAGTTGGAGGGCAAAAGAAGAAGGGGACAGCCAAAAATGAGATGGCTAGATGGTATTGTGGATTCAGTAGGCACAGAGCTGGGCGGGCTGAGGAGGATGGTGGAGGATAGAGGTGCCTGGAGGACAATGGTCCATAGGGTCGCAAAGGGTCGGAATCGACTGTGCAACTGAATAACAAAATGAGTTTGTGGGAGTGGACAGGAAAGACCTACGGAGACAACATGTAAATGTTTCTTCAAACTGAGTGATAGAGTTTCCAGGAAATTACCAAACAACAATAACAACAATACGCCAGCAAGTTGATTCTGACTCTTCTAGGTCTAGGATACTCTGAAATGGTTTAACACTCTTCTACTGAGGTCTTTTGGGAACTTTTTGGTTCTCTCTCTTTCCCCCTCCCTGTAGTTTAAATACAGGGAGGGAAATAGAGACAAGCAGTCTCTGCGACTGCAGTAGGGTCGGGGGAAAGGCGCGTGCTTTTCCCCGACCCTACTGCAGTCGCAGAGACCGCTGCGGGTGGGGGGTGGATTGGGTAGTTCTACCCAAACCACTCCACACCTGCAGACCATTGCCTCGGATAACGCTAAGAATCATTATCCAGAATTGTTATCCGATGCAAGTTTTTCCCAAAAAACTTGCATCGTTATCCAATTCTAGCGTTATCTGATGCAATCGTTATCTGGGGTATTGTATAGTATTTACAATAGGTCAATGAATAATTTCTTAGGAAATATAGAGACAAATGCATGCGCGCACACACTGGGGGGGAAACACCCTAGGTTAAAGGTGACTCTAGCCCAGTGACGGCAAACCTTAACACTCCAGGTGTTCTTGGATTTCAATTACAAGAAGCCCAAGTCAGCACTCCTGCTGATCAGGGCTTCTGGGAATTGAAGTTCAAAAACAGCTGGAGTGCCAAGATTCGCTACACTGCTGTAGCCCATTCGTTCCCAACATGGGGCACACACCCACAGGGTGTCTTCCAGTGGTGGGCATCAGCAGTTTTGCACCAGTTCTCCAGAACTGGTAGCAGAAATTCTGGCTGGCTGTGTCCATCCAAGTTTTGAGATAAAGTAGTCTTATTTGGGTGCAATGCAGGGCTTTTCCCCTGGCCACACCCACCATACCATGCCCACAGTGTGGTAGTAAAAAAAAAATTGGAACCCACCACTGGTGACTTCAGTTCCCAGAAGCCTAAGTCAGTACATTAGCTGATGAATGCTTTGGGGAATTGACTTAGGCTTCTGGGCACTGAAGTCCAAAAGTCAAAGGTTGGAAAACACTGCTAGCCTGAGCCCACTTCACACCACAAAGCTTGATGTGAGTGGAATAAGAACAGAACCACATTAGGAGCCAGATTTTAGCTATTGAGTGATAAGGATGGTGAAAGAGAGCAAGCCTCCAGAAAATAACTTTCATGCAACAGATGCAGGCAAAGGATTCAGCTGTCTGATGAAGTGCTTCAGCTGAGGGCCCCCACTAGTGCCTGGCCTTTGAGTCTGAGAATCAGAGCTCTGCCAGTTCTCTTCAGTCCCACATACCCAACTGTCTAGAAATAGCACTGCTGAAGTAAATATTTCCAGTAAACAATGCCTGGGCCTTCCTTCTTTCTTTCTTTCCTTCCAGCGATGTTAGTGTCTCTCTCCCCCACCCCATGTCTGTTTCCAGTGCTATTTTTAACTTAATAAAGGTGGTTACTTCAGACAAAACAGAGGGAGTCCCTTGCTGTACAGGAGCCACCCTGAAGAGTCTCCAGGGAGCTCAGGATCCAAGGCTATGGATTCACCTCCACGCTTCCTTTTCATCAGCCCCACTCTCTTAATTACATGAAACTGCAGCATCAGGTTCAAGAGGCGGTTGCAGGGCTAGACCTTTGAGGGCTGCTGTGTGACAGTGAACATCTGTCAGCTTGTAGAGCAAGAGGCCAAGAGGCACAGTAAGCCATTTTGTAGGGACAAAAGGACCCCAATTGTATCCCCAGACTTCAGAAATAAAGCAACTGTAAAGAGCTTTCCTGCATTTCATCAGTCATTATTGAGGGTAGATTAAAAATGGTTTTGTTTTTGAAAGAAACTCTTGTGTCAAAATTCTAATTCCATTAAATGCTTTCACATAACATTAGATGTGGGTTCCTGCATGTCATAGACACGAAGGAAAGGAAAGTCTTCCTGTCCCCTGACATCAAACCTAGGGTAGAAATACATAACGCTCCTCCACTCAATCCTTAGTTTTTTCCCCATTAATTTTATTAACATAACTAATATAGGTAATTTATTTTCTACTTCACTAGTAAGCTTCTTGGTTTTTAAAACAATCACCTAATTAGATATTTGTGTTTCCTACAACATACAGAAATCTATATTTTGAGGGTTTTTGCCATTTGTCCTCCACTGCCATTGTTTGTTACTAGCAAATTTTTGTCTGAAAAATTACTAGTGCAAATATTCACAGAGCCATTTTTTGCCTTGCTTTTCCTGGGAAATTTTCTTTGCCTCACTTTGTCTACAAAATCAGTATTAGTGTATTGTTGTACTATCTTTATTTCTGCCTTATTTGAAAACTTTTGTTGTTGTTGGCAGTGGCGGTGGCGGTGGTGGTGGTAGTGAAATGCCATCAAATTACCTATAAGAACAGCCTGTGGTTTCTTTGATGTCTCTGGTTCAAATGTTCTTCTAGCTCAGTAGTTCCCAATGTGGGGCCCATGCCCCACAGGGGGACTTTAATTCCCAAAAGCCTAAGTTAGTACATTGTCTAATAAATAACTTTCATGTCAGAAATTACTCTGGGTTGAAAGGATTTTTGCTGGAGAAACTTTGCTCAGGAGATGTCCAAATGAGGCTCCTTTCATGTCCCCAAGAACTGTCATGCGGCACTCGGTTATCAAAACCCAACCTTCCAGTCTCCAAGCTCAGCATCTTAACCACTAAGCAGTGCTACATTTTCTGACCAGTACTTTGGGGGGTTGACTTAGGCTTATGGGAACTGAAGTCATGCAGTCACCCCAGGACAGAGTTTGCCCCAGTCCTCTGCCCATCACCCCACTTCCTCCCTCTCCCCAGCAACCCAATGGAAGTGTTTCTTTCCTCCCCTGTTGCTGTCTTGGCACTTTGTGATAAATAAGTGGGTTTTGGGTTGCAGTTTGGGTACTCGGTCTCTAAAAGGTTCGCCATCACTGACATAGTCTTTTGGGCGAGCTTCGTGGCAACTCTCTTTCCACCTACTGGAAGATCTGACCTTGTTCTGTGACTGTGTCAACTATTTCATCAGTGGCAGTGTCAACATCTCATTGTGAAACAGCAGTCGTTTTGATTCATTTAGACTAGCTCATCACATTAATTTATTTACACTAAAAACATTGCAGTGGACTGTCTAAGCCTCTTCTATTTGTCAGAAGCTATTTTAAGCAATAGAGGCAAAGTAATATTGTGAAGACAGAACGTGTCCCCCATCATTGTTCAGAGCTTTTGTCAGCTTCCATTGTCTCAGAAAATGCTTCAGATCCTCTGCATGTTTGCTGAGGAATAAATTCCACTGAAGGGTGTGGGGTTTCCATCAAGTGAAAATGTATTCCAATGAAGAGTTCATAGGACCCACCCCCTCATACTTTGGGGAGATTAAGAATGCTACTGCACACAGAGCATCTGTCAAACTATTTCCCACTTTTGTGCAAATGTAACAACAGAAGTAACATTAAACTTGGAACAGGGTAAAAGCAAGCTTCCTGTACCAAATGATAGCTGCAACCCTAGCCCCTGAGCATGAAAGGTGTTGCACAGGATACACCTGATCTCTGATGGTGCTGACATTTCACCATACATGACTTATTTGTTTCTATATGTTATTAAACTTATATCCCACCCTTCTGGAAAACTTACCTACTCAAGGCAGTTTACAGCATAAAATTCAAAAATACAAACTGACACAAATATCAAAATTTTCATACAAAACCCCTCAAAACCCAAACACCCTAACAAGAAAGGCTATGTTGGAAGCAGTGGGGCAGAATAAAATGCCTAACAATCGGCCAATAGTAAAATATTGCCAAAAGCCTCTTTAAAAAGGGAAGTTTTCAATAGCTTTTTAAAAACATGGGAAGATGATACCAGGCGCAGCTCCACTGGGAGAAAATTCCACAGCATTGGTGCTGCCGCCAAGAAGGCCCTGTTCCTAGTCACCGCCTTTCTACCTAATCTTGGCATGATCTGTGGAAGAATCTAAAGAGCAGTTTTGTACTGAGATCCACAGCTAGGAGGAGCACATCATTGGCAGGAGGGGAGACTGCCACAGCAGAACTAAGAGCTAAAGCAGTGTTGGGGTTTACTACCCCACCATGACATCATCACAGTGTGGATGGAGCTAATGTCATGACATCATGATGTCATGGGCAGGATAAAAGAAAACATAAAATAAAAGTAAAAAATAAAATAAAATAAAAATAAGCTCATGCACATGCACACACACCCCTAAACCCGCCCACCCACAACACAAACCTGTAAATAAATAAAATAAATAAAATAAAAACTACATTAAAATACATCCACCCACCCACCCCAAACACAAACCCGTCACTTACCTATTAGTATAAGTGCCTGAGCAGCACCATGTTGCAAGATGGATATGGTCATCGTACCAGTTCTCTAGGATAATATGCCTTAATGTAAATGTAAAACAGCTGTACCTCCTTAAGGGTTCTCCAATTGGAACAGCAATTGGAACAGCACAGGCGTAGCTTATTGATGAGGTAACTCCAAGACTTTGCTTAAAAACCCCAAGCCAGGCTGCCAGGCATGCATGCACACCAAGTGCACACCAGTGAAAAGGTAAGCCCAGAAGGTGGTTCCCCCCAAAAGCTGCTACTGGTTCTCCAGGACACTGGGAAAAGTTACTACCAGTTCTGGCGAACTGGTGCAAACCTGTTGCATCCCATCACTGGTTAAAGGAGACATTGCAGATAACTTGTGGTTCAAAAATGGAATTCCTAAAGTTCTGATTGTGCACGATTGTCACACCAAGAACTTTTCATGGCTCTCTGGAGTTTAAAAGCTAGCATGCTTTGTTTTGCACCTGGATTTTTGTGACTTAAACAAGTTCTTTGCCTCCAAGTCTGATTTCTCTGGCACGCTAACATGATTTCCTCTTTGGTGTTATAGCTGTTAAATTGCATCTGCTCCTTTCTGGTTAGGAGGCTGTTGCTAGTTATTTTACATTCAACTGGCCTCTGCTCAGACTTTTTGCAAGGAATTCCTAATTAACAGGTGAGGATATTACTTCTGCATCCATGATTCAAAACACCAGGAAATGGCCTGCCATTGACATGCATTATTGTGTCCACTGGGAAAACGCCAGTCTGAATTTTGATGACACCAATGTCAATGGCCTAGATTGTTTACAGGATCACCTCTTGTGCTCACTAACATTCACAAAGAAACAAAAAGCAGGGGAAGATACCAGTTTTTTTTTTAATAAACCAGATTCATTTTTTTCTGAATGGTTGAATACTGAGAATTTGCTGAGGAAGCAAGGTTCAGACTACATGATACTGTTTCATTCTCATTTTTTTGAAGGAAGTAATGGTTAGAGCGCTTGCTTTGAACATCAAAGGCCCAGTCCTTGGTTTCTCAGACACTAAGATGAAGAGAAACCCTCTGCTACCACCACAGTAAACAATGCAAAGCAAGATAGATCAACAAGACAGCTTTTGCTGTTTGTAACAGAGAACAGATTGACAAAGACTTCCAGTTCCATAACTGAACACCTGCTAATCCACTAAACCAGTGATGGTGAACCTTGACATTCCAGGTGTTCTTGAACTTCAATTCCCAGAAGCCCTGATCAGCAGGAGTGTTTCTGGTAATTGAAGTCCAAGAACACCTGGAGTGTCAAGGTTTGACATCACTGACCTAGACTGTCTCCAGCCTTAGTAATCCATAAGTATTCCAGGGTCCCTATGGCACCTAGGGCTCTACAAACAAGTATTTTGTTCAATTAGCCAACTTCTCCTTTGTCCTGGACTTCTCCTTTTCTAAAAAATAAAATAAATGAGATACTGTTTTGCTGCACTTTGCTTCTGTTCTCCTGCACTGTGTCTTCCATAACAAGAGTCTGGCTGTCCCTGTGACACAGAAACCTAATTTTTGCAGTCATTGGAATCAGGTTGAAATGGTTGGTGATCTAGAGTCTTTGCTCAAAGCACAGTGTTCCTGGTTAGCTCACTGAAAGGTTCATCAGGAACCAACACTGTTGTTATGGGCAATTTAATCCAACAGAAGGATGCAGAAAGCTAGGCGGATTTTGTTGGAGATAGTCCTGACCACAGGCATGTATATGACCACAGATCTGGGCTGTTAGACCAAGACCACGGCTGCGAAACAAAAACCCTGTTTCTGTAGAAAAGGAACTGAGAAGAATATGGGGTGTGTTAAAGGGACATTGGGCTGATGATGTGCTCAATAAATCAATTTTTTTTTTTTTTTGCTCAGCTTTTTCAAATTTAGCTGTTGTAAATAATGTCCCTGCCTGTTAATTTCGATCTTTTTCTCTGTATTAGGTGAATAAGCAGTTCCAGCTCATTCTCTTCTCGTGAGCATTACAGAACATTGAAAGATATGATAAATGAATGGTGATTCTTTTCTTATGTTTGCTCCTGAAGGCTTTGACTTTCCATCCTCTTCCTGCAGTTGTACATCTCAATCACTCTGCCAGTTGCCTTCTTCCTTCATGCTGCTACAAACCACTCCTTGATATGCCAAAACCTCAAGTAGCAGACCATGCCAACTGAATACAGTTGTATGTGTAAATGGTTTTGTTGGAAACATGTTAACACTTGAAGGATTAGGATTAAATAAAAGTTTGCAGAAGAAAACATAGCCTGGCTTTATCAAACTGAGAATTAGTTAAACATTTAAATTCTTTATTTTGTATCTAGTTCTTCATCGCACAAAAGTAAATAACACTTCTTAAACAGACTAAAGTATTCATCTAATGTTCTGATACCATATACAGAGGGCAAGTGTCTGCTCACCTAAATTCTAATAGCCCTTATCCTTTCATAATATCTCTGGGCCTGTCGAGAAGGGGGAATTTGAAGTGGTTTTGTTTCAAGCTGAAAAGGACGATTGTGATCCAGTTTATCTCTCAGTTGAATGATCCTTCAGTCAACACTGGAGATTTCTCTTCTCCCATGATAAGAGTTGGGACAGCCTTTCAGAATGCTCCAATCTGTCTCTGTTTGATTATTGACACTCTGATCCCTGCCCCTTTCCCCTGTTGTTGTTTGGGGGTTGTTGTTTTTGCAGTTGTCTTTTGTTGGGCCAAGATGACTTTTATTTTATTTTGTAAAGTACTGTATGTGACATAGTGTTACAGCAATGCATCTTCAAAACCTTGAGAATTATTGCTTGCTTGGAACCTTTCTGGATTTCAAACATGTATTGTGGAGTACAACTCCAGCAGCATTGGGGGGAATATGCATGTATTAGGATATGCAAAACACCACCCACTTGAATTCATACAAATTTTCTTTCCAATTATTCTGCACTGTGCTTTATTATCAGGTACTGAAGGGCACCTCCCATGTACCTAGAATTATGCTGTGTCAATTAGAAAAAATATTTTTTAAAAAAAAAGAGAAGATGAACATGTAGGAAAATGAAAGAAGGTACAGTGGAACCTCGCTTAACAAATGGCTCAGTTAACACAAAAATTGCATAACCTAAGGAAATCCATAGAAATAGTGGCTTGGTTAACAAAAAAAATTTGGAATGGATTAATTGTTTTTCAATGCATTCCTATGGGAAATTCACTTTACAAATTTTTCATAGTACAAAAGGTCCTGGAGAATGCATTAAATTTGTTAAATTGGGTTCCACTGCATTTTTCTGTCACCCATTTAAATGTCACAACCTACTGTTTATGTCACAATGTGGTCACCTCAAAAAAACCACCCACAGCTGTGTTTCAGTGCAAATAAACCGTCCACACAGCTGAGTAAGCTGGAGCAATCAGAAAAGAATGAACCCCTGGCACTTTCTCAGAAAGAAACAAAAGGAACAAAAATGCCACTAGAAAAAATGGGGTGGATCCAGTGATGGGATGTTAACGGTTCGGACTGGTTCGCCCGAACCGGTAGCACCCTATCAGGAGGGGTCGCCGGGGGGTGGTAAACCCCTGGGCCACCGGTTCAGTCGCCTCTCTGGGCCCCTTCCAGAAATGTATTTCCAGGCAGCCAAAATGGCTGCCCGGAACTGCGCATGCGTCAAACATCTGTTTAACGCATGTGTAGTTCTAATTTTTTAGTGCACATGCGTTAAATAGAGGTTTGATGCATGCACATTAAAAAAAGAACTGTGCATGCGGCAAATGGAGGTTTGACACATGCGCAGACTTTTTTTATTTTATTAGTATTACTATTATTGCTCCACCCACAACGTCATGATGTCATGACATCGGCTATGCCCACAACATAATGACATCATGGTGGGGTAGCGGAAAATTTGAGAACCCACCACTGGGTGGATCACTCTGCATCAAAACACTATGGGTGCCAACCAGTAACAAAAGTGATCCTGATAGCAAGCTATAATCCTGGTCTGGACGGGCTCTTAGCTTTGCTTTTCCATTCTTTGTAATTGGCCATCTGTCTCTAAAAGTATATGCCATCACAAAACCAGACATTGCACATGGCATCCAGGGATGTGCTCATAGAAGAAAATCTGGTAGTGGCCTCTGTACTCTGTAAACTACTGCAGAAGAGCTTAAGGAAGATTTCATGCAAGTGTTTGAGACCTTGAGTAAGATCTTGTGCAAGAGATTGCACAATGTCTTGTGCTAAAGAAAACACAGAGGAGATGCTGACTGGAAGGAAGGAGGTCAGCAGTTCAATTTCAGAGTACTGCATGATGGAATGAGCTCCCACCTTTGTCCCAGCTCCTGCCAACCTAGCAGTTTGAAAGCAAGAAATTTCAAGTAGATAAATAGGGACCACTTTGGTGGGAAGGTAAATAGTGTCTAGTCATGCCTGCCACATGACCACGGAAACATCTGCAGAAGCAGACAGTGCTGGCTCTTTGGCTTTGAAACAGAGATGAGCACTGAGCCCTAGAGTCAGATATGACTGGCTTTCGACCAAGGGAAACCTTTACCTTTACTATACTGCCCTGATTGGGCAAGGATCTGATGAGAGCAGAGCTTCCACTTGCAGAATAAAGTCTTCGCAAATCATAGAAGGATTCTTGATACAAATCAACAGAATGAGAAATAGATTACTATAACAGATTGGTTTTGCTGGATTTAGATGTTGTAAGGGCTTTGCTGAATATTATTATTAATAATTGTGTGTTGTCAAGTCAATTCGGACTTCTACTGTCCTATTCCAAGGTTTTCTAGTCAGAAAGTACTCAGAATTGGTTTCTCCTTCCCTTCTTCTGGCATCCTGGGAGCGCACACCTTGCCCAAAGCCACACTAGCTGGCTCTTCTTCCAGTAAGGAAATAAACACCCAACCTCTGCCTCTGCAGCCAGAGTCGTGGCTCACTGAGCTACCGAGCCAGTTATTTGCTGTTACCATTCTATTATTTCATTCTGTTTTGTTGTTTTTCTAGACAAGCAGTATGATTCAACTTCCTTTACTGCAGATACAATAATCGTGTTCCCATTTTATAGGTGTGCCAAAGTTTTGGCAAGATTTGGTGCCCAGATAAACCTGCCAAGTGAAAATGTCCAAGAAACACCTCTTCATATTGCAGCGAAGCATGGTCTTTATGACCATGTGAACTTGTATTTGAGGTACGGTGCAACTGTAGACAAGAAGAACAGTCTGGAAGAGACAGCACTTAGTGTGGCTTGCAAAGAAGCAAAAGAGACGGAAAACCAAGAGAACTACTTGCAAGTGTGCAAACTACTGCTTGCATATGGAGCAGATGTAAACACTGTCGATAAAGAGGTAAAGACCCCACTTCACAAGGCCTGCATGAATGCTCATCACGACTTGGTCCAGCTCTTACTACAAAGGAAAGCAGATGTCAATGCTATTGATTACAATGGAGCCTACCCAATGTCCTGTGTCTTGCAGACTGCAGCTTATAAACGACAACTGAAGCCACATCTCACAGTGCAAACCTTGCTAAACTATGGCTCTCAAAAAATATGCGCTACAGCTTTTTTCAAGGTATTTAAACTCAGTGGTAGAGATTAGCCATTACATTAATCAAGTTGCTGCCTCCAGCTTTGAAATCTCATATCTTGTTGTAATTTTGCTAGGAAATGGAACAGAGGGAAGCCTCTGTCTAGCTTAGCGTGGCACAAAGTGGGCAGTTCTTCAGACTCAGATAATGGGCCCCTTTTACCATTGTCTAGGCCCATGGTTCCCAATGTGGGGCACACGCCCCACAGAGGAGCAATTTGATTTTTAAGGGGAGCGATTCAAGAATGAGTTATTAATTGTTGTTGTTGTTGTTGTTGTTGTTGTTGTTGTTGTTGTTGTTGTTGTTGTTGTTGTTGTTGTTGTTGTTGTTGTTGTTATTGTTATTATTTGTCCAATTTGTTATCCCGCCCCAATTAGGTAAACCCAACTCTGGGCCATTAGACTTCTTCCACATGAATAGGAGTTCACCTTTTGAATAATAAGAATTACTGTATATACAGTACAGTACTCAAGTATAAGTCTAGTTTTTTAGCCCCCAAAATGAGGTCCAAAAAAGAGACTCGACTTATACTTGGGTCAACATCCCCAAGGGTCCCAAAACCACAGTGGTGCAAATTCAAACATAGATATATATATTTTTTAAAAGCACTACCACTACAGTTAAAACTCAAAACCATACTCACACAAATGCCTGAATTAATTAATTTTACCGTATTTTCATGTATTTTAATCACTGAACCTCACTAGCTGCTGCTGCATTTTCCACCCCGACTAATACTCAGGTCAATCTATTTTCCTAGATTTAGGGGCGCAAATTAGGTACCTCAACTTATATTCAGGACGACTTATAGTCGAGTATATACGGTATATGTCACCAGCGAGGTGTACCATCAAGGTTTTTGAGATGCTTAGGTGGGGATGACCAAAAAAAGGTTGGGAACCACTGGTCTAGAGTCTACTGAGTGGACACAGTTTCTCTCTCACACACCCCCTACATCAGATGTTAGAGAAGCTGCTTCTACCAGTGCAATCATGTCTCTCTGGGGGGTGAGTGTGAATACTGGAATCTTGGGGTTATGCTCAGTGGTTGGTCTTTCTCTCCCACTTGTCACAGTTTCTGCTAGGAGGGTGCTGATCAGAAGAGAGGAGCCCAATCATCCCTGCACACACTTGTACTAATTCTCAAATGCTTTCTGCATTCATAATGGAGGCAGTATATGTTACTAGGATATGTGCAGAAGCATCCTTCAAGCATACATATTTAAAAGGCATCCTGGAAGTGATGTAGGACTGCAAACACCTAATTTATCACCATTGTCCAACACAATAGCTGAAATTCTAGTCAGGTTCACATAAAGTAATGTTATGCCAATGGAAGCATTCAAGGCATTACACCCAGGCAGGCAGCATTTATGCCAATAGACTGTGCAACTGACTGCAGTTCATCTCACAACTGTTGCCCTCCATGCCAATAGGATGCCTTTGTGAATACTGTATTACTTTTGCCTTGGTGCAATTTCCCTATTGCTTGCACAACATTCTATTACGCAAACCTAGCCCTGGAACAGCATTTCAGCCATTATCTAAAGTCAAAAATATTTCTCTTGGTTTGAAAACCTCTCTGACATAGAGACAAAAACTAAATACTGTATATTTAAAATTAAGAGTCTTTGTATTATTTCTCAGATGCTGCATACCTCCTACTTGCTTACAAGAATATTTCCATTAATTTTGGAAGAAGCAGGAAGATTTTAAAAACCAAAATATGCACTAACCAGCTTTTTGTCCATTTCCAGAATAGGAATCTTCCTCTTTTAATACCTCTTGAAACAGTTGGTCCAAACAGGAATTATGCTGGACACTGACTGCCTTGTACCCTATCTGGTGTGCCTAATTTTTTTCAAAATAAGAGAACGAAGGCACCCACACCACAAACAAATCACACTAATCACTATTTTAATCATTTAGAGTGGTAGCAGTGTAAGACTGTACAGACAAATCGCACAAGAAATGAAACAAAAATAAAAACAAACTTAATCCTGCTCCTATGTTTGAGGAAGTGGACTTGATCCATTGAAGCTCACATAGAAATATAGCAGTTAGTCCTTCAGGTACCACAATGTTTTTGTCTAGTTTGCTTGTTTTTACTTTTGTTTTGCTTCTGGTCTGGTTAATCATCTGGGAATTTCTGAGGCCAATGGAAAGGTCAACCATCCTTCTTATCTACCTTGTATAGATATTAAGTCATACAGCAGCTGTCAAGCATCTAGATTTGACTATTGACCTCATCTGACTGAGATTCAACATATGCGACATTCATTCAGAATGATGTATTGGGCAGAGTGTTGCTTATATTCCTTACCTCCAGATCTCAAACTCTGCAGAACTCAAATATTAAGTGGAGAGTAAGGCAAGTATAAATCTACTACACTTGAAAGCCTGGGAGGTAGTGCCTCAATTTAAAGAAGCCCCCAGTTCCCAATGGATGAGCATAAGCCTCTCCTCTGATCTCATTCTGCCTTCCATACTTTCCCTGAGAGGCATACAGAGGGAAAGAGTACCCCAAGCAGATATTAACACCAACGTCCTGAGATTCACCTAAAGTTTGCATTTTAGGGGGAACTGTAGTAACCTAGTGATTAAGACACTGGACTTGATGACTGTAAGGTCTGCAGGTCAGCGGTTTGAGACCCAAGTACTGCATGACAGAGGGGGTTCCCGTCTTTGTCCCAGCTCCTGCCAACCTAGCAGTTTGAAAGCATGAAATTGCAAGTAGAGAGCTAGGGACCACTTTGGTAGGAAGGTAAACAGCGTTCGTGTCAATGAAACATCTGCAGACAGCACTGGTTCTTTGACTATAAACAGAGATGAGCACCAAACCCTAGAGTTGGATACAACTGGCTTTTGAGCAAGGGCAACCTTGTATTTTAGGGGTTGACTGAGAATGTACGCAGCTCTCCTGTTTCTGAAGCATTTATTCTCCTCCTAGGCTATGTCTGCCTTAAGTGTAATTTGGCATCACATCTGCAGACATATCACTAACCCAGGCACTAAACACATCTTAATTAGGATTTGGAACCAATGCTGATGCAGACACACACATTTGGAGTCCCAGAAATTTGTAAAACACAATTCAAGATGTTTTGGCATCAGCATCTATGCTACAGCTAACAGACTGTCTAATGAAGAATGGCAAAGATCCTTCCCCATGTGCCTTGTGCGAATACGTGAAAGTATTCAACATAGTTGTCTACAAAAATTCATTCACCCTCAAATCTTAATGATTCTATTCTTAAAATGGAGCAAGTTCCAATCCAGGAACCCAAGACATAAGGGGAAAGATCTTATTAGATATTACTAATTTTGGGAAACTAATACTCAGTGGACCACAGACACCTGAGATGTGTTGCGGTGTCTGACACTATACCACAAGAAAATCTATTGTGATGGTTTGTTCAACAACTTGGTTGTCAAACGCAGAGATGTCTTACTTTTTTTCAGCTACATCTTATTATACAACTCTTAACTATTTCTGATGAAAGCAAAGTTTTGTCTGTATAATAAAATCCTAAATGGTGTGTTTATTGATTATTTTGGAACCAGAAGGGTGGATATTATAATTGTTAACAGAAGCATTCTATTTCAAACATTTTCCATCTTTAAAGAAAACATATTTCCCACACTTGGCAAACTATTTATTAAAATTGTAAAGGTAATGACTGCAATATACATGCTCCATATTTATTTATTTGCTATAAGGAAGACTCAACGTGATGTTTTCAAGGAATTGCACATGATTGTCATAGTTGACTGATGAAGCATGATTTTCCCTCACTAGGTGTTGAAATCTTGTGCCTCGATGCCAGAAATTATTGAAATCCTTTATAATTCTTACCCTCATCTGCCCATATCTGAAAAGTGGATAGAAGTTATTCCAGAAGAAGACTTCCAGGTAAGAAAAAAATGACTTGTAGAGAAGAATTTTCTGGATTTAATAGGTGCACCTAAAGTAGCCTTTCCACACTTTTCAAGACAGATGTGAGAAAGTAAAACACTTTGCCTGAAGAATTCACACATCTGGAAGGCTTACAGAATAGTTCCTAGGAGTAAAACGTGCATTAAAATGTATGTGTTTTTAAAAACAAATGGCTATGGCATTCTAATATTATGTGTTTAGTCTATGGAGAAAGATGCCAATTAGGTAAAATGTGCACATAATTACACACTTTAGGAAGAATACATTAAAAATGTGCTTGAACTTCAGTGCAAGAAGAAAATGCAAGAAGATTTTGCTCGGTTCCAGATAGTTTGTTTTACTGTCACCTGGAAAGCCTTTCAGGCAATGGTGGGCAGCCAAAAACTTTACTACCACACTGTGGGCAGAGCCAACATAGTGGGCAGAGCCAACATCATGACATCATGGGCGGAACCAATGATGTGGGCGGAGCCAATGTAAAAAAACCCATAAAAATAAGTACACGTAAAAATGCAAATTAAATAGACATAAAAATACACATAAAACACACAAATACACATTAAAATAAATACACATTAAATAGACATAAAAACACAGAAAAATACAATTGAAATACACATAAGATACATAAAAATTTACATTAAAAATAAATACACATTAAATACACATTAAAATACACACACACACCGCACATCTAAAGGTGATCACTTACCTTGGGGAGCAGGCTATAGGGAGCTTCAGGCTAGCAGCTTCTCTTCCTCCTCCCCGCTTGGGAGGACAGCAAGGAGGCCATGCATGCACACCAAGCGCTGTAGGCATGCATGCACACCAAGTGCTTGGCGCACATGCACAGTGGGGGAACCAGCAAAAAGATAAGCCCCTGAGGTGGTTCCCCCCAAATGCCGCTTCCGCTTCTCCAGGACACTGGGAAAAGTTACTAGTAAACTGGTGCTAACCTGTTGCTGCCCATCACTGCTTTCAGGTAGAGAGGGCTGGGAAGGAATTTTATGAATGGATGACTCTGTTAAAAATTCCATGGGGAGAGAAGGATTAAACAATGGAAGTGACAAGGGTTCCTCCGTCTCTGGGAGCCACAGAACTGAAGTTTGAAATCATCTACAGAAATGGATTTACCCAACAGGAAGCAGCAGCTGATTTCTACAGGTCTCAAAAAAACCCAGCAAATTAGGTCTGATCTTCAGTCTTTTGTCCATTGCTGGCTGGTTCTAAAAGACAAAGGCTACATTTCCCAATGTTTTGCAACTGATGAATGGCAAAAAGGATATAGTGTGACATAGCAATTCTGTTTTAGCTTCAGATGGGAAGTTAGACCAAGGATTGGCCAGATTGTTGGCTAGGTAAATGTTTTTTAAAATGCAGTCACCTCTGTTTATTTTTTTTCTATATACTGTATGTATATATATTCATTTTCAATAAGTGGCAGAAAATGCAAAAACACAGGGGCATTATTAAAAACTATGCTTTATTTATGTGATTCCCATCTTTATCTTACTGCTGTGTTCAAGGTGACTCACAGTCATACATGATATGGAGAGCAGTAGTGCATTTCCACGCAAATTATAGCAAAAATGTCTAAACATCATATATTTGCATTTATTAGTTTACATTAAAACATGAAAATTTAATACACAAATGTCTTCCTGTCTGTGAAGAACATCCTTTCGTCCTCCATGGTCTCCTTTTCAGTGACATCTGTCCTTGTTGATGGTGAAAAAACGACTACACAAAGTCACTGCAACCTTAAGATGCCTTCAGCTCTAACAGTCTCTGGCATCTGTTTCTAACCTATTGCCCCTGGGCTGTAATGCCTGTAAAATTTAGTAAAGGAAAAGGTTTCTGTTGCTCAAAAGTCAGTCATATCCGACTCTAGGGTTCAGTGCTCATCTCTGTTTCAAAGCTGAAGAGCCAGCGCTGTCTGCTTTTGCAGACGTTTCCGTGATCATGTGGCAGGCATGACTAGACACTGGAGCACACAGAATATTGTTTACCTTCCCACCAAAGTGGTCCCTATTTGTCTACTTGCAGTATCTTGCTTTCGAACTACTAGGTTGGGAGGAGCTGGGACAAAGACGGGAGCTCATTCTGTCCTGCAGTACTCGGGAATCGAACTGCTGACCTCCCGCCTTCCATTCAGCATCTTAGCCACTTGAGCCACTGTAGTCCCTATAAAACTTGCCATTGATCAAATGAGGTTGGGTCCAAGAGGAGCTGGGAGACAAATATCAGTACAGCCAAATGTCCTCCACGCTGTCCTAGCGTACATCAAGAAGTACTCACTTCTCCGGGTGGACATTTTATTTGTAAAAAAAAAAGAGAGAGAGAGAGAAACCATGAGTACCCACAGTTTGTACGTGCAATTCCACTATTTCAAACCCTCTGTGAATATACACAGGAGGATAGAAGCTTATGTGAACAAATACCTACCTATATGTTAACTGCTACTTTACTAGCCTGCAACTAACTCTAGTTAAATCTCTTCTCAAATCTTCACACTTCAAAAACCAGCTTTCCTTTTTTTTTCCAGAGGCATCTACCTTTCTATGAGTCCTTTGTCAGTCAGATGCATACCGTCCGGCAGCTGCAACATTTGTGTCGCTATGCTATCAGGGGACGGTTTGGCAGTAGGTGCCATTATCGCATTCCCTTATTACCTGTGCCTAAGCCATTGCAAAATTATCTACTGCTAAGACCTGAGGGCACGTTGCTTTGAGGATCCCACGTCAACCACCCGTTTGCACCTTTATGTTGTGATGCTTCACTGGTTTTTCGTATCTGACTTATCTGCACATAAAAGGTTTACCATTTGGAATACACACGGGCACCTCCAGCAGTTACATTAAGTTAGCACGGATCTTTACAATGGGTTGAAACTTTTCCTCTGCTCCAGCATTTCCCAAAGATATGCTTTTACAAGTCTTCTGGTTAATTTATGATGCATATTGTTCCACAGATATCTTTTTCAATGATCTCTTAGTGCAGTGAGGAAACAGTGCCAAGTAGGGGCTTGTCTTCACTGGCTCTCCTGGGCCAGTGTAGAGCGAAGCCACTTGAGGTCAAGGGGGAGGAGCAAAATTTTATTTGGCACAATCCTCATTTTGCAAGAAATGGGCCTTTCAATGTGATTAACCAGTGAGTGAAGCTATCAAGAGTTTGGCAGGAACTTATGTAGCTACAAATGAAAGCCTTATCCTCCCCTAATTAATGTAAAAATATTGCAGTTTCGTAAAGCATGTGCTTAAATGATTTCCAGAAATGGAAATCTGGTTTTCTAGCAGAGCTGAAGAAGCAATGATGCATGAGAGGAAAGGGAAGAGATGCAATAAAACAAAGCCCCCATGCAAAGCAGGATAAAACTGCTATTACTGTACTTTAATTTTAAAAAAATGCATTTAAGGGGCCATGGAATCTGTTGTTTCTTCTGCAACAAAATGGCATGGCCATATCATACAAAGGTTATGTTTCTTGAACTAAAACTCCAATGCTAGCTGAGAGATTAAGGGAGCCTGGAACGTTTCAAAACAAATTATGGTATCCACATGTTTTTTTTACTTAGAACACTCCAACGTACTCTTTAAAGCTGTCCCACTCCTTGACACTGCATTCGGGCTATGTAAGATTTTTTTTTAAATTTGTATTTATTGTTTGTGAGCACTCCTAATTATTGTTTGTGAGCACTCCTAATCCCATTCTGGATGGTTAGTTTGCACCAAAATAGAGCTGCGTTTTGTGTTACCTGAGGTGACAACCTTGTTAAGCATTTGATGGACTGTGAAAATGAAAGGGGAGAGGTGGGAATTCTTCCTCATAGCAAAGGAACAAGAAGGCAGCTAATTTGGAAAGAATTAATACTAATGAGACATGGAGGCACATGGTACCACTTTGGATTAGTGCTTTGCCACATGACCACAGAAACATCGACAGGCTGTTTGGCTGTAAATGGAGATGAGCAAGGGCAACCTTTACCTATACGTGTGGTAGTGTATGTAAGGGTATGTATGTCTATCTCTTTTACGTGGGTATCTATTGGAGGGACAATGGAGGTTGCCTTTGCTCTTACATTAAAAACATAACTTTAAGGGTTTCATCTAGGTAACCATATTAGTCTGTTGCAGTGCAAACACCAAACTATTTTATGGCACCTTAGAGATTAAATAATCTTACTTAGTATAACCTTCATGGACCACAGACCATTTCATTGGATATATATAGTGCTGTCCCAGCATGCAGATTATTGTTCTTATGTTTGGGTGAAAGGGTATAATTAGTAGGGTGATAAAACTGACATGCAAGCAGTACAAACTTCCTTCATTACCGTATATACCAGTCATCCTGAATATAAATCGAGGTACCTAATTTAGACCTCTAAAACTAAGATAATAGACTGACCCGAGGACAAGTCTGAGGTGGAAAAGGCAGCAGCTGCTAGTGAATTTCAATAATCAAAATACATGAAAATATGGTAACATTAATTAATTTAGACATTTGTGTGGGTATGTTTTTGAGTGCTTACGTTGACCCGAGTATAAGTCGAGTTCCATTTTTGGACCTCATTTTGGGGACTAAAAACCCAACTTATATTCAAGTATATCCAGTAATTGTGATGATTCATAAACAACAATTGGGCACTAACATTTACAACTTAAGCTGATCAACACATGTACTAGGATGAAAGCCTGAATATGATAAATATGGCTAAACGGGGTCATTCCAACTTATAATAAAATGTTTAATTGGTGAAGAAAGTCACATCTTGTTTTTTCCACTGCATGTCAACTTCACATCTTCCTGCATTGTTCCTGTAATTCAGGTGACACATTGTTATTTGTGAAGGATTCTTGTGGTAGTTCTAATGGATCTTGGAGGAAGATGCCATCAATAAAAACTGACAGCAAAATATCACCAGAAGCCCATGTACATGACAGAATGTATTTATCTGCACCAGCAGTCTGTGACAGTTTGATGCAACTCCGGTTATCTTCCATCATCTGGACTGGGGTCTCTTCATCTATTCCAAAATTCTTCAGCAGCTTTTCTAGGCATTGCAGTTCTCTGCATGCTTCTGCTGAGGCAAAGGAGTCTGATTCTGTGGAAGACAAAACTGCAACATCTTGATTATGACTAACCCATGGGATAGACCATCACTTTACATGAATAGGAACCCACAGGTGGACTTAGTCTGTGCTAACCTCAGCCAGGTCTGCATCTATGTGCTTTGAGTTTTCACTAGCTGGTAGTCTTAGCTTAAAGTCCATAGTTATTTTCAAGCTTCTAGCTACTCCTTTGAGTACTGTCCAGTCACCCTGTGTTGATAAACTAACTTTCCTTCTCAACATTTCTCGGCCGATCAGCAGTTCAAGATCCCAGGGCTGTGCAACAGAGTGAGTGCCTGTTGTCTGTCCCAGCTCCTACCAACCTAGAAGTTCAAAAGCAAGAAATTTCAAGTAGATAAATAGGTACTGCATCAGCAGGAAAGGTAACAGCATTTCGTGTGTTTCGGCGTCTAGTCATGCTTGCCACATAATCACAGAAACATCTGCAGATGCAGTCAGTGCTGGCTGTTTGGCTATACAGTAAAACCTCATATAACACTAAAACCTGGTTCCACAAGTCTTCGTGTTATATGATTTTTCGTGTTATCTGATCCTCTATGGGATCCATAGAGATACATTGTAACCACACAGGCTTTCGCGGTTGTTATCTGAAGCATCCCATAGGATCTTAATGTTATCTGATGCAATTCTTCCCCCCAGATTCCTTGATGTTATGCGATTTTCGTGTTATTCGATACTAATGTTGTATGAGGTATTACTGTAAATGGATCACACACCCTAGAGTCAGACACAACTGGCCTTTAACTTTACCTAGCTATGCTGCAGCTCCCCGGTGGCTCAGTGGGTAAAAGCACTGTGCTTGGAGACCGAAAGGACGGGTTCGGTTCCCTGAGAGCTGCACAATAGGGGACATTAAAGGAGCCTCATTCAGGCATCCCCTGCAAAAATCCTTTCAACCCAGAGTAATCTCTGACACAAAAACACACACCTAGCTATGGCTGGTTTAGTAGTGGTTGGTAGATATCAATGCTTACCCATAGGTGTGCTGTAATTGACAGGGCCCTGTCAATCAAAGGTACAGCTGCCTACATCACTGAAGAGATCAAAGAGATAATAAATAATAATTTCATGTCAGAAATTATTCTGGGTTGAAAGGATTTTTGCTGGAGGACTTTGCTCAGGGGTTGCCCGAATGAGGCTCCTGTCATGTTCCCAAGATATTTTCCCACCAAAGCGATCCCTATTGATCTACTTGCAATTTCTTGCATTCGATTTGCTAGGTTGTCAGGAGCTGGGGCAGAGACGGACACTCAATCCATCATGCAGTACCCTGGTTTCAAACTACAGTAAAACCCAGGGCTACAGAATTAATCCATTCTGAGGGGTTTTCCTTATAGTGAAAATGCCTTATTGTGAAGGTTCCATAAGAATGCATTACACAGTTTCCCATAGGAATGCATTGAAAACAAAAATTCCATAAAGTGAAGTGCGGTTTTCCATAGGAATGCATTGAAGGGGGAAAAGTTCTGAAAAAATACGTGCAGACAGGAATAAAATAAGCCAGGGATGCTGCCTACTCTGCTTACATGTGCGCTTCCTCTGGCATGTTGTACCTGTTGATGTATCTTGTCTTTGGGGACAAGGAAGTATGGAAAGAACTGAGCAATTTCAGTTTTGTGGAGGAGACACCACTTTCCCCTGCATACTTACTCATATCCACAGGATAGTATGGAGGACTGGGTTAGCTCAACATAGCCCAGTCTCTGCAACCATGCCACCCAGATAAACAAGTGACAAGACAGTCTGGCTGCTCTTCCTGGGCTCCAACTAAACCTATAACTGCTGCCTTGCCCAGAGGGAGATGTCATCTGGGCTTGCACAGAGAGAGAGAGAGAGAGAGAGAGAGAGAGACTCCGTCCCTCTCCTCTGTCCCCCCCCCCCACCTCTGTCCAAAGGCAGGAACTGGAGAGGTTGCAAGGTCACTGAATTAGTTAATTGCATGACTTCCTCCTTACCCAGTCAAATTTGTTTTCCTTCCCAACAAAAGCAACAGTATTAAGTAGTCTTTTCTAAATACTGTACATGTTTTGTGTACTTAGTCCCAGAGCACAAGCAGTTTGACATTTTAAACTTATTAAATCATACCATCATGGCTACCAGAAATGTAGCTATGATAATTTGTAGAAATTGAGTTTGCTTTGCTGCCTTTATGCTAAACCTGTTTGTTTGAGAATAAGAACTACCTTGTTGTAGAACAGAGTAATATACAATATTATACAGTACTGTATTATAAAAATATTGAAATAAGCCTGTACAGCAGCGGCCAGATACTCCCTGATTATTTAAAAAATGTATATACAGTACCGTAGATATTTTCTCCCTAAAGCCTATGGCAGTGTGTGGCTTCATCTCTAGTACATGCCACCATGTCTATCTCCTGCTGATGCCAGCCTAGTTTCTTTCCCATCCCCTCCTGCTTAGGAGGCTGGTTAAGAAAAACTGAACTTCAGGCTGTGATGTGCCACGGGGGGGGGGGGGGGGGGAATCCTATACATACCAAAATCTAACATTTTTTCCTTCTTTGGAAAACAATAATCCAATTGGCCTTCCGACTCTGAAACAAAGTTACTCTATGTTTATATATTCTGATACAATTAAATCATGCAAAATCTTCAGGCACATGCAGCCACACAAACAGAGGCCTTGATCATAGGGTTTAAGCAGATGTCTCAGAAGAGCTCCTATCCTAACTGGAGTGTAGTGGTAATCGATTATTGTTTCAAATGAGTTGTCTTAGTTTTGCATGAATTACTATTACAACAGCATTCTCCATCATAATTGTGTTTTTCAAACACAGATGCTGCCATAAATTGGTATAGTAACGAATCAGCCCAGAAAGTCATCTTCATTCTCTTCTTATATATATCTTTGCATGATACAATTTATGTAAGTGTTCATATCATCAACACTTTTTGCAGTAGTCATTAATTAACATAAGGAATAAGTCAACATTACAAGGATGCCATTTAACAAGAAGACCCTAGGCATATGTATTCATTCGCAAGCATCATAGCTAAGCATATGCCATATATAAAGTCCACAGTATTAAACTGTGATAGGCTAGATAGATAGGCTAGAAAGATAGGCTAGAAATAATAATAATAAAGCAGCACACTGCAGGTTCATTTGGCTCATTTTTCTTGTTGTTCAGTCGCATAGTTGATTCTGACCTTTTGTGACCCCATGGACCACTGTACGCCAGGCACCCCTATCCTCCACCATCCTCCACAGCCCACTCAGCACTACGCCCATTGCTGCCCATTGCATCAACAATGCCATCCAGCCATCTCATCCTCTACCGCCCCCTTCTCCTTTTGCTTTCAATCTTTCCCAGCATCAAGCCCTTCTCAAGTGAATCCTCTCTTCTCATTTGATGTCCAAAGTACTTTTAGTTCCATCTTCGATATTTGCCCTTCCAAGGAGCAGCCAGGATTGATTTCCTTCAGGATTGACTTATTTGTTCTCGTTGCTGTCCAGGGTACTCTCACAATTCTCCTCTAGCACCACATTTCAAAGGCGTTTATTCGTCTGAGCTCAGCCTTCCTTATGGTCCAGCTCTCACAACTGTACATTGCTACTGGGAATACTATGCAGACTTTCATTGGCAGGGTGATGTCTCTACATTTTATTATGTTCCCTAGGTTTCTCATAGCTTGCCTCCCAAGAATTAGCTCAGCTAGTTCCTCCAAAATAGCCATCAAGACTTTGCTTTCTGGGAACTAAAACAGGAGTCATCCTCTGTCTAGGTCGGCAGAGCTAAAACGGACCGGACTGGCTCCACTTGGCCTCTTCCTCCCCGCATTCACACGCACCCAAAACTGCACCTGCCAAGATAATTTTACAGGTAAGAAAGGACAAGGTGGGCAAACATGTGTGACTTATTCTTCAACATCCTCCGTATCAGTATTGGAGGCAGTCTGTGGACTGGGCAGGGAACACCTCAGCTCAGGATTTATTTTATTTATTTATTTATTTATTCAATTTGTATAGCTGCCCCAATCAATGTGTGACTCTGGGTGGCATACATAAAATCCCCAACGTTTAAACTCTAGAAACCCTTAAAATTACTAAAAACACTGAAAAACTACTTCCTACCCACACCAATTAAAAATCTAGTTAAAAACTTTTAAAAGCATAAAAACTTTTAAAAGCATGAGTGATTCTCCTCTAAATGAGCCAGTGTGGGGAAGGGTTTGCTCCCTCTCTACCTCCCCACACCTGCCCTGCCAGCTCTTTCCTGAAGGGCAGCAGCTCTGTCTGGAGACACAATTCAACTGGCAGGAGGTTCCATAGGACCAGAGTGGATACCAAAAAGTTGGTATTTTTAAAGAGCCCCTCCAGTCTGCTCTAGTGGGACAGGCAGATGTTCTTGGGGTGATGTATCCTGGCCCACTATCATGTAGGGCTTTAAAGGTAATTACCAGCACCTTGAATTGCACCCGAAGGCACACTGGCAACCAATGCAGCTCCCGTAGCAGGGGTGAGGCACAGTATAATACCCGCACCCCATCATTACATGGCAGCTGCATTCTGAACCAGCTGCAGCTTCTAAATGGTCATCAAGGGCAGCCCCATGTAGAGCACACTGCAATAATCCAGTCTGGAGGTGACCAGAGTGTGTGTGACCATAAGCAAGGAGTCCTGGTCCAGGAGCAGCCGTAACTGGCGAATGACACGAAGTTGTGCAAAAGCCCGCCCTCCTAGCCGCGACTGATTGTGGGCTTCCCACCCACCCAGATCCCAAGCCGTTTCATCTAAGGCAGGGATTCTCAGCCTGTGGACCACAGGCTGGATGCAACCGTGGCACCATTTCAAGGGGAGAGGTTCCCCACTGCCTCCACCACACCAGGAAGTGCCATGTGGTGAAGGAAGGGCAAAATAGCTGTCTGAAGGAGCATAACCGCCCTGAGTTGGTTTTTGCCAAGTAGGGCGGCATATAAATCTAAATAATAATAATAATAATAATAATAATAATAATAATAATAATAATAATAATAATAATAATAATAATAATAATAATAATAATAATAACCCAGCTCCCTGGCTTAAAAAGGGATGAGAACTCCTGTGTCCTTAGGGAAAACCCCAGAAAGAATTCCTTGCCAAGGCTGTTTCCCCCTCCACAGCACACACGTTCCGCACATCCATCCCTGTTTTAACTTCCCTGATCAGATCCAATCCCAGTGTCAAGCACATGAAAGGCTTTATATGTACTTGAGGGGGGGGGGGCATGGCCAGCGCAGGGGAGCGTCCACGCCAAAGGGAGGATTCCGTGTTTGGCTGGCGCTTCTGCGTCATGACCTGTAGGTGGCGCCACTCCCTTGGCTGACCTTCCTACCTCAACTGTAGGCAAGAATCATGCAAATGGTACGCCGTCAAGTCAATTCCAAATTACGGCGATACTTTCTGGGGTTTTCTAGGTATGGAGCACCTACGTAAGACCAACATGCACAAGTGGGGGCTGCTGGCGGGTAACAATATGCTCTGTGAATGTGGAGAGATACAGAGTCCGGTTCATTGGCTGGTGTTGCCAACTACCACCAGAAACACGCAGCGATGAAGACTTAAGTTTGGCCATCGCTGAAGCCAAGAAAGTGGCTTCATTCTGACAATCCAAAGTTTGATCTGGACATGAAAGAAGATGTAAAAAAAACCACCACCACCCTCGGTCCTTGCCAGAAGTCTTTGTCGAACCGGTCAGAAACCTACGTTATTTAAAAAAAAAAAATCTGTCCTAAGAGAGAAGAAGAAAACTGTAAATGAATCCCTCTCCTTATTCATGAGAAGGGAAATGACTCCTAACGTTTTAGTCTTCTTACTAGTTCAGGGGTTTCCAAACTTTTTGGGCAGCGGGCTGGTTCTCGTGGAAGCCCTAGTCGCTCCCGGAAGCGGAAATAAAACTCCCTGGGGAGCGATGAGGGCCAGATGAATTGGTGTTGGGGGCCAGATCCAGCCCCTGGGCCATAGTTTGGGCACCCCTGTATAGGCAGTTGGGCCAGGCCTTCTGAGAGGACACCGGATGGCTCAGAGGACAAAGAATTCTTGCTGAAACGAGCAACCCCCTCTGGTTTTACTTGGCCGTGCCATTTGCGAATGGTCCTCTGGATGGAAACGTACCCGCTTGGATGATGGGCTGCCACTGCTTAGGCGGCCCCGTCAGGCTTGAGCACCGACTGGAAGGCGGGAGGTCAGCAGTTCGATTCCCTAGTACTGCAGGACAGAATGAGCTCCGTCTTTGTCCCAGCTCTTGCCAACCTAGCAGTTCAAAAGCAAGACATTGCAAGTACTGTACTGTAGATCAATAGGGACCACTACGGTGGGAAGATAAAAAGGGTTCCATACACTCCGGTGTCTAGTCATGCCTGCCAGATGACCACGGAAACGTCTGCAGAAGCAGACAGCGCTGGCTCTTCTGCTTTGAAACAGAGATGAGCACTGAACCCTAGAGTCGGATATGACTGGCTTTCGAGAAAGGGAAACCTTTGCTTTTACCTTATCTCCACCGCTCCTGGGTTTGCGGTGGAAATACACAGAGAAAAGCTCATTTCCTCCTCTCCCTCCTCCCCCCCCCCAGCAAAAGTCACATTAACTTAAACGGAGGCAT
This sequence comes from Furcifer pardalis, assembly GCA_030440675.1. Lineage (NCBI taxonomy): Eukaryota > Metazoa > Chordata > Lepidosauria > Squamata > Chamaeleonidae > Furcifer > Furcifer pardalis. Next base: position 14,386,630 of record CP126890.1, read on the forward strand.
GCATAAAAATGCGATTATGGCTGAGAAAAAAGAACACAGTAGGCTTCTAGTTAACGCAATGAGATTTCCAGGAAACGAAGCATAAATTCTTCCCAGAATGACACATTTTTCACGTTCCGTTCCAATTAAACTAGCGAGGCAACTAACGCGGCGTCGAGCACACAATGCGTTGGGGTAAAAATGAGCGTGTGTTTGAGTCATCTTTAAAAAATAAAATAAAAGCCAGTCTTTCTGGCCTTCTGAAATATGGCTGATATTCAGCGACGTTGCCTGTGGAAAAGAGAGGGGCCCTCTAGCTCCGTAGGGATCTCCCCCCCCCCGACCGTGGGGGCAGCCTTGGCCCTCGCCACGTGGCAGCCTCCTCCATCCTTCTTCTGTGTCTAGGTCAGACGTGAAACTGCCAAAATGAAGCCACGGGGCCAATAGCCAGGATTCTCGATGTGGGTGTGCGAATATTTTTTCAGGGTGGGCAAAAAAGCCTCTTTTCAATGCATTCCTATGGGAATTCGCGCTTTGCCTTGGTGGACAAAGTGCTAACTCATGATGGCCCACGCCCACCCTGGCCGCCCTCTGGCTACGGCACTGGAAGCCACCTTTTGGTGAGTTCGTTCTGCAGTTCCTGTCGCCTGACCTAGTATTCTTCATCCTGAAAATGTTGGAAAGAGAGCCAGAGTTTTGGAATCAAATGGTGGGTTACTGGCGCCGGGGAAGCAAAGGTAACCCGTGGGTCTTAAAGCCAGGACACAGGAAAGTCATTTTAGTGGCCTTTTCCCCGTGTCAGGAGGAGGAGACCTACCAACTGGCAAAAGGGAACGAGGGGCTGGGTATAAAAATGTGCCTCGTTTGAGTGCCGAGGCTTCTTTCTCTAAAGTAAAAGGGGAGAGTAAGGAAGGGCGCGCATGACGTAAAGGTAGAAGTAAAGGTAAAGGTTTCCCTTGCTCGAAAGCCAGTTGTATCCGGTGCTCATCTCCATTTATAGCCAAAGAGTCTGCGTCTGCAAAGTGGACATATGGCAGGCATGACTAGACACCAGCATGCACGGGACGCTTTTTACCTTCCCACCAGTGGTGGGATGTCAAATTTTTTACTACCCCCACCATGATGTCATCGGTGTGGGCGGAGCCAACATCATGATGTCATGACATTGTGGGTGGAGCCAAAGAAAAAATAATAATAAATAATAATAAAATAAAAATAAGCACACACACACACACACCCCTCAACCCATCCACCCACAACACAAGGACAGCAAGGAGCCCGTGCATACGTGCCAAGCACTGTAGGCATGCATGCACACCAAGTGTTTGGTGCACATGTCCAGTGAAAAGGTAAGCCTCGAAGGTGGTTCCCCCCAAAAGCTGCTACCGGTTCTCCGGGACACTGGGAAAAGTTGCTACCGGTTCTGGCGAACTGGTGAGAACCTGTTACATCCCATCACTGCTTCCCACTGAAGTGATCCCTATTTAAAGGTAAAGGTCAACCTTGCTTGAAAGCCAGTTGTATCCAACTCTAGGGCTCAGTGCTCATCTCTGTTTCAACAAGCCGAAGAGCCAATGCTGTCTGCTTCGGCAGACTTTTCCGTGGTCATGTGGCAGGCATGACTAGACACCGGAGCGCACGGAGGGACGCTGTTTCTCTTCCCACCGAGGTGGTCCCTATTGATCTACTTGCAATGTCTTGCTTTTGAACTGTTAGGTCGGCAAGAGCTGGGACAGAGACGGGAGCTCATGACGCATTGGCACCAAATGGTACCCAAGTCCCGCGGTTCTAGGGGGCACGCTGGAGGAATGAGTGCCGTCCAAGTGTCCTTCCCTCGCTCCTGGTTTGGAGAAGGCGCCTGGGAGGACGTCCAAGCGCAGGGCTTGAAACAAGACTGAAGGGGGGGGGGGGATGACCCGTCCCTATAAACGGGGCACTTGCTGTGTGGCGCGGAGGCGCGCATGCCCGTGCGCGCTGGCACGGAACTGAGGTGGTGACTAATCCAGAAAGCAATCCAAATCAGAAAACGAGGTGGTGTTTGGAGAAGAAGAGAGAAAAAGAAGAAGTCCTAATGAACCTGATTGCGAGAACATTTATAATCCCCCCATGGCTTGAAATGAAATCGGGAGATAATCAGGCGATGAGGAGAGAAAGAGAGAAGGGGGGGGGGGGAGAGAGAGACGGAAGAAGTGTTTACAAGCTGAGACTGGGCGCAGGGGCTGCGATATGAGCAAAGATGCCGCGGCTTCTGCTATTATTGATGTCGAAAATGATGGATAATGTGAGAATGGCAAATATACTATTTGTCTAATGGCTCTGCAATTAAATTCCCCTGTAAATGACCCATGCCTCATTTCATCCTAATCTATGGAATTTTGATTGAATTCGTCAGCTCTAATTGAAAAATACTGCACTTTAATGTCTGCCTTGCAGATTCCGAACCAGAATGGTTTTAATGAGACCGTAGCCCTCTGACCTACCAAGATTTCAGACTTTTAGCTGGAATTCTTAAAGAAGCAGATTTCTTTTCCCAGAGGGGGGGGAATTGGGGTGGGGGGTGTTAGCTGAGAGCGTGCGTTTGAAAAAATCAGCTCTAACCTGTCTTTGTTTTTAAATCCCTGGTAACTATTTGTCCACCCGCCCCATCCGGATTGTAAAGTCTTTGGTCTCCATTGTTGAGTTTGCCAGTGTCTTCCCTTTTGCTCCAACGCCCTGAGTACCTACAGATCCAGCTTCTCTCCATTTCCTTATCCTTAGAAGTACAGTAGGTCCCTTTTTAGGGACTGCAGTGGCTCAAATGGCAAAGACGTTGACTGGAAGGCGAGAGGTCAGCAGTTCGTTTTCCGAGTACTGCAGGACAGAATGAGCTCCCGTCTCTGGCCCAGCTCCTGCCAACCTAGCAGTTGGAAAGCAAGAAATGGCAAGTAGATTAGGGACCACTTCGGTGGGAAGGGAAAGAGTGTTTTGTGTGCTCCAGTGTCTAGTCATGCCTGCCACATGACCACGGAAACGTCTGCAGAAGCAGACAGCACTGGTTCTTCGGCTTTGAAACAGAGATGAGCACTGAACCTTAGAGTCGGATACAACTGGCTTTCAAACAAAGGAAACCTTTACCTTAAGTCCGGCTTTATTGCCGGGATGTTAGGCCAAGAGCCAACAACGCCGAAAACCGGGAGTTCTCCTCCCGTCTGGTGCCCCCCTGCTGTTTAAGGCTTTCTGCCCTTCGGAATACTGGTCTAGAGCGCACAGAGGATGCAGCAACGGGGTGGGGTGGGGTGGGGTGGCGACTTCTGGCAAAAACAAAGGTGGGCTGAGCCGGATCCTGGCCAACTTGTGATGCTTAATTAGTGGTACCCAGGATTCTGTCTCTTTCTACCAGTCCATCATCATCATAATCATCATTATTATCATCACCATCACCATCATCAACAACAACAACCATTCGATTCATAGTGGAGGACTGGTATAAAATTTACAGTTCAAGCCCTAACCAAGGACCTAAGAACTGTTAAGGTAACGTCTAAGGTTCAAGTGGTTAAGACACTAAGCTTGCTGACTGGAAGGTTGGCTGAGTACTGCATGATGGTTTGAGCTCCCATCTCAGTCCCAGCTCCTGCCAACCTAGCAGTTCGAAAGCAAGAAATTGCAAGTAGATAAATAGGGGGCACTTCGGTGGGAAGGTTAACAGCGTTCTGTGTACTCCAGTATTGAGGTATGTCTGATGCCTGCCACATGTCCACAGAAACGTGTGCAGACCCAGACAGCGCTGGCTCATTGACTTTAAAGAGAGGTGAGCACTGAACCCTTGAGTGAGATAGGGCTGGCTTTTGAGCAAGGGTGACCTTTACCTTTACTTTTACCTAGTAGAGTTGTTTTTTGTAGAGTTAGGATGTTCAAGTCCAAAATGTCCAAATATCTAAGTAGTCCTTTAGGTATCACTAGGAGTACAACAACAGAATTTTCCCCGCCATAAAAGCTCAACTTTAACTTGCAAATTGTGATATTGTGTGATTATTTTCCCAACTGTTTATCCTCAATTCATGTATCTCCTGGTATAGCATTGTCAATAAACCAAGCCTTCTTTTCCACACTAGTTATATCAGGTGTGTTGTAACTCAGATGTCTATCTGTTTGGATTTTAAAGTCCCACAGGGTCATTGAGAGCAAATAGAACAGCAAAAAAAAAAGTCCAAAAAAGTTGTGGCCCCTTAAAGACTAACTCCTGTATTTAACTGTGAGCTTTCCTGGACCTGACCTAATCCACTTCATCAGACTTGGTCCACGAAATCTCACAGCTAAATACAGGAGTTAGTCTTTAAGGGGGCACAACATTTTTGGTCCTTTTTTGCTGTTCTGTTTCATTTACTCTCAGATATGCTTGCACAGACTAACACGGCTACCACCACTTCAGACATTTCCACAGGATCTTGATTCTCATTTTCTTAAAATAAATAAATTAATAATAAAATAACTGTTGTTGTCGTCGTCCATGTGCCTGACACGGCATTGCTGAATACTTTCCTGAAGCCACTTCCGATGGCCTCCCTTGCTCGCTCCCCTCCTTCTCCCCCCCCCTCGCCGTTCCTTGGGGTCAGCAGGCAAAAGCGCGTCTCTTGGCGCAGCCACCGGGCTGCCAGGACGTGGAGAGGCTCCATTATTCCACGCTGGCCCGCTGGAGATACTCAACCTCCTTGGGGTCCAGTTTTGAAAAGACCACAGCGGGAGAGAAGCAGGGCCGTAGCCAGGATTCTAGATTGGGGGGGGGGGGTTGTTTCAGGAGAGGCAACAATGTCAATGTCACACACACACACACCGGGCATGGGGGGCTGTTAGCTGGGGGGGGGCTGATTTTTCCCCTGCCCCCCCTACGGCCCTGGAGAAAAGGGGGCGACCCAGCTCTGACTCGCTCATTCTTCCATGGGGGGGGAGTTGTTAGTCAAGACTCACAGGGCCGTAGCCAGGAGGTGGCCAAGGGGGGGGTCATCACAACCCCCCTGAGCTAACAACGGGGGGGGGCGCCCCACGGGGGGATGTCAATGGTGTGTGTGTGTGAGAGAGAGAGAGATATTGTTACCCTGAAACAATATTCTTTCCCCCCCCTAAATCTAGAATCCTGGCTAGGCCCCTCCTGCGGCTTCCCGCGTGTCCGGGTGGGCTCCGCCGCCCCCGCAGGCTCAACCCGCCGCGTTTCGCCTCTCGGTGTGCTTGTGGTGGTTGGGCTGTCTCTCCCTCGGATCCATCCTTTCACTTTCCATTAGGGGGCGCCACATTCAGAGCACACTAGACGGGGCGTTGCCAAGGTCATGGCCAGAGGGGTCGGGGGGGGGCGTGAAAACCCTTCTGAGCTAACAGCCCGCCCCCCCAACCCGTGATGCCAATATTGTGAGTGCGACATTGTTGCCCCCCTGTAAATTTTTTGCCCCTCCTGAACCACCAACCACCCCCACCCCCAATCTAGAATCCTAGCTGGGCGTTGCGTGTTGCTCTCCTCGATGCTGACCACGAGGCTTCCGTGTACAGACCTTTGGGGAACTGATTTCCATCAGCTGCGAAAGAAACGGCGCCTGGTCTCCTAATTTGGAGCATTGTGTGCTGCATTTTCTGCCCCAGTCTGTTCCCACGCCAAGAAGAAAGGCAAGCAAATAAGAACAGAGCGGGGAAAATGTGTTTTCTCACAAGAAAATCAATTTTACAGGAAGCCTGTCGGATGATAGAAATTTTTACATCCCTGTGTTAACACCACTTTTCAATTTTGCAATCCATCCTTTCACAAAGAAAAAAAACCAACAACCATCACACTTGAGTTTAGATGCTTTTGACACATTTGTTTATATAAAATCAAGGACAGAAAACGCAGGAACAACAGAACCTATTTTTTTAAAAAAAACAATGGTAAGCATAATGCAAACTACAAATTAATACAGTTATAACCAGCACAACCTCATGTCTTGATCATAAGTAATTCAGACCAGAGGCTGTAATTTCAGTGTCAAAAGTTTAAGATTCTAGCTATTTGTCATGTGTATTTTGGTTGGGTCAATCTTAAAAGAAATCAACCCTGACTGCTCCTTAGAAGGTGAAATAGTAAAGATGAAGCTAAAGTACTTTGGACATCAAATGAGAAGAGAAGATTCACTTGAGAAAGCCTTGATGCTTGGAAAGGTCGAGGGCAAAAGAAAAAGGGGGCAGCCAAAGATGAGATGGCTGGATGGTATTGTAGACACAATGAGCACAAAGCTGAGTGAGTTGAGGAGGATGGTGGAGAACAGAAGTGCCTGGCGGACTGTGGTCCATGGGGTCGCAAAGGGTTGGAATCGACTGTGAGACTGAACAACAACAAAAAGTACACAATATGAACTAGAAAGCTATAGAATATTTTGTCTGACCTGAGGAACTTCATCTGCCAACATGACCATTATTTGATTCAATAATACTTTACTGAACAATCAAGGCATGGTCTTCAGAAACAGAACTGAATGTAAAGGACAATAGGCTGAAATGGTGAAATGTTGCGAAGAATTATTTTTTGCTCAACTCCTGTGCCAGGAAGGGGGAGAAATTAAGACAGGTTCATTAATGTTGGGGAAATCTTCATTTCCTAATTTGCTCAGGATTCTCAGTTCTTACAGCCAGTGGTGGGTTGTCAAAATTCCCACTACCCCACCGTGACATTATGGACGTTGTGGGCGTAGCCGACGTCATGACGTCGTGGGCGGTGCAAAATAAAAAATAAAAATGTCTGTGCATGCGTCAAACCTCAGTTTGACACATGTGCAGTTCTTTTTTTAGTGTGCATGCATCAAACCTCTATTTGATGCATGCACACTAAAAAATAGAACTGTGTATGCATCAAATGGAGGTTTGACACATGCGCAGTTCTGGGCAGCCATTTTTGCTGCCCAGAAATAGATTTTTGGAGGGGGCTGGCGAGGCAACCAAACCGGTAGCCCGGGGGTTTACCACCACCACCCCGGCGACCCCTCCTGATGGGGTGCTACTGGTTCGGACGAACCGGTCCGAACCGGTAACATCTCATCACTGCTTACAGCACTTACTCAGTGCTTAAAAGGAAGGAGCAGCAGAGGAGGGTGTTTGGGTTGCAAACCTGGCATCTGCTAAACAACCTGTTGTTTGCCAACATGCTGTGTGTGTGTGTGTGTGTGTGTGTGTGTGTGTGTGTGTGTGTTTTAATGCTGTGCATCATTTTTGAGAAGTAATACTAGGTCCAGTGAACTTTCTGCAGGGAAGAAGGGATAGAATTGCATCCCTATCTACAGCTTCATGTACCATAAATTAACCAGCCTTGTCAGCAATAAGATCCCAAACATTTAAGCTGCAGACTAAAATCACCATCCCCAGAGACTCTGAGATCACACACATCCCAGATTGTACTTAACTACTTCAGCGGTGTAATTTCCTTTGCCACAGTGACAGAACCTTGGTTGTTGTTCATACAAAAGACTTACTCCTGTGCAGCTATAGGACCACATGAACCCACTTGCTACTCTGGCACGTATCTGTGAAGTTGAATTCATTTGTATGGTCCTTAGATTCCTAAAGTTCATTTGTACCTCCAGAGCATTGCTAAGATCATTAGCTTTGAAAATCAAACATTTCTGCTTAACATTTGAAATGGGCAATATACCACTTATCAATTAATTGGTGAATTTTTCCTATACATTTGTTAATTAAATTGTTAGTTTTTAGACGAACAGTGACATTTTCTGAAAATAGTTATGCAGCTTCTCACCATTGAACCTAGTTCAATATTTGTTATTGGCTCCTTAAAATTCATTAATTTCTGAACTGCTTTTAAATTGTTGTCTATGTTGTTGTGTTGGTAATTGCCCTGGGTCCCTTCGGGGAGGAGGGTGATAAACAAATTTAAATAAATAAATAAATGGGTGTCCGTCCGTCCCCTTAAAATCATCTTCATTTCTGCAGTTTTTCCCAGTTGACTTGCAAACCTTGGGGATAGCAAGATGTTTCAAAAATAGGATAGAAAACAATGTCTGTTTTTAAGCAAGTCATCTCATCTGTCACCCTTTAGAGCAATGGTTCCCAAAGTGGGGCACACACCCCACAGGAGGTTTTCAATTCCCAGAAGTCTAAGTCAATTCCCCAAAGCACTCATCAGCCAATGTACTGACTTAGGCTTCTGGGAATTGAAGTTCAAAAACCAAAGGTTGGAGAGAGAGAGAGAGAGAGAGAGAGAGAGTACTTATATGAATTCCAAAGAAGATTAGCTCCCTATACAACCAATCATTAATTTCTCAAACTAGTTTCAAATCTATGGTTCTTAAAGGATTCCATAACTAGAGGCTATCACTGAAAGTCAAGTAGAATAAACCTTTCTGGGCCTCCCACTGAAATTTTCCACAGGGGCAAGTTCTGTTCTTGGTCATCCCAGAGTGCAAAACATGTAATAATGGGTCAAACTAAAGGAAGCAAGATATAGGCTAAATATCAGGTAAAACTTCTTAATGGTTAGAACAGTATGAGAGTGGCACCAACTGGCTAGAGAGGTGATGTGTGGTCCAACACTGGAAGCATTCACAAGAATTGGACAACCATCTGTCATACCTGTTTTGATTTGGATTCCTGCATTGAACAGGGGGTTAGATTTGATTGCCTAAAAGCCTCTTCCAACTCAGTTATTCTGATTCTATGATTATTGCATACACTGTATTCATCAGATGTTGTCAGCAGCTTGGTGTGGGTGACTTTTGAACCTAGCTTTTTTAAATCTCTTGCCTGGTTTTTATTAAAATGTTTAATGACTATTGTATTATATTTGCACACATTTTTGTTGTTATGGTTTTGGCTTTTCTACTGTGGCATCTTAGGTTAAAGAGCAGATAAAAAAATATATTCACTCCCAATAAATTGACTATAGGGAAGAGGCACAGATTTAGTGCGTATCTTCCATCTTCTCCTTCTGTTCAGCTGTGATAAATTATTCAAAGTAGGATATAAAATTAATTTAAACAATTACCAGTATGTTTCCCACTCTGTGTCCACCAATGCCAGTGAATTACAATCTACTGGCCTAAATTTTGTCTTAATTTTTCATGGTGAATGGCCACAAATGTAAGAAATCTCTATAGGCATTAGGTTTCACATATTGAGTTGCATGATTTGGCATGCAACAGAAAATTACCTTTTCTTATACCTTTTCTGTTTTCAAATATGAGAGAGAGAGAGAGAGAATTAGTGTATAGCTATCCCATATAGTCTTAGTACTTTATACCTAGAAAACTGTGGGAAATTTTAATGTAAATTGACTTTATAGCATATAATTCCTATTATGTCGATCTTGAGCCTACAACTCCCTGCCTCTGTCACAGAAAGAACTGACAGCATTAGAAGCCATCACTCTGGACCCAGTTTCTGCTTTGCTGCTATTCTTAGAGAAACAATCATTACACAACACACCCCAGTTTCTGTATTAGTGTGTCAGAATGACTTCAGAAGAACTTCTGTGCTTACAACTGCAGAGTAATACAGAAAGAAGATTTTTAAAAATCTGTCACCTGCTACACATATGCAATCATCACTTCACAAGGTCATCCAGAAAAAGCTCTGGGAGTTGTCTGGATGCAAAAAATATCAATTCAGTGAATTGTAGCAACTTGAAAGAGAACTCAGTGCCCAAAATCTGGTTGTGCAGTAATTCCAAAAACAGGACTTTTATCAAGAAATTGTTGTAGGTTAAGACAAGGGTTTGCAACCTACAGCCTGTGGACTGCCCCTGGCCTGTGGTGCTATTCCATCTAACTTGCAGCAAAGACCCTGGAATGGAAGCATTTATGTCAGCCATAAACATGCCCACGCATGTGCAAACGTGCCCACTGCAGTTTACGGCAGCATTTATGGCAGGAGGAACCACTGACCAGTCCACTCAGCTGTTGGAGGGGGCGTAATCCAGCCAGTGGTGCAAAAGGGTTGAGAACCCCTGTATTAAAATATCTATACATTTTCCCTTATTTGAGTAAGGAACTACAGTACAGTATTGTGAAATGGGATTATGCATAGCCAAGAGCAAAACAAAGGATAATGAATTTTAATGCTTCCCATTGAAAAGACTATTCTGGTTGTTTACTGCAGAATCAACTAAGCCCAACTAATCTTGTTTGCTGCAATATTCTTCACTCAGGGTGTGGGTTGATGGCTTTTGGATCCTAGGGAGATGGAAAGGGGCTATACCTCCCTTCATAAAAGAGCCTGATAGTTAACCAGAGCAGTCTTTCAATGACAGTGACAAAAGTGACTTTAGTGTTTTGCCAATACCAGAGGCAAAGTCTACCAAGTCAATTGATTTCACAACACAACAGCGACATTTCACATCAGTTATGTTAAATGACTGACAGTCACTTTCTTGGTCTTGGATAGTAAAAGAAGACCCCAACCCACTCTCTTCTGGACAGGGAATTCTTCCATACAGGGAAGAACTTAATTTTTCACTTACTCCAAGCAGTGATTACAAGTACTCTCTGTACTGAAATGCAACCTAGCCACCCACAGCATCACAAGATAACTTTTGAATCTCAATTAATTTGCATTTTATTTGAAGAACACATTGAATTTGGTTCATTTTAATAATAGAATTTCTTGATAGTCTCACTATCTTTATCATTATGGCTAAAATCCCTTGCATCTGCCCTCTTTTTCTGCATAAGAAGACGGTAACACAGATGCTTATTGTGTATTTCTTATATTTATTTCAGTTCTCAGTCACACACACAAAACCAAGGGTAGCTTCTCTAGTCATATGAAAAATTCTGAAATCCACACTAGTGTAATGCTTCTACTCGGCCAATTGAAATGTTCTGTGTGAGTTGACTTTAGGATGCAATCTTAACTTGCCAAGATGCTTGAGGATCTGCTAATACAGGGATTCTCAACCTGCAGCCCATGGGCCGGATTCGGTCCCTTGGCACCATTTCATGTGGCCCCCTACCACCTCCACCGCACCAGAAAGTGCTATATGGTGAAGGAAGGACAAAATGGCCATCTCGCCCCCAACGCTGTCTGAGGGAGCATGACCTAGCCCTTGGCTTTAAAAGGTTGAGAAGTTAATGTCACAGTAAGCCAGGGGTCCTCAACCTCTTTAAGCCAGATATTAAAAAAAGAAAATGGAGGTGAGTGAAAGGGAAAGTCATAATATCTGTGTAATCCAAGTTTTGTGAGGAAAATAAGAAGAGGGAGCTTGTAAATATTCGATTTAGACTCTAGCACACCCTTCCCCAACACTTTGTTACACTAATAAAGGGTGTTGCTGGTTTTTCATAGTAGGCAGTACATTGTTTTGTTTTATTTTGCTTATTTGTATGATCTGAAGATTATTGAATTTAGCTATTCAGCAGTGACACTCTACACTGGAAGAAGATGGTTTTTATACAGAAGGTGGGACTTGGTTTGTTAATGGTTCACTTCTTTGGAAAATAAAAGAAGTATCTATATTTATATATGTATTTTTATGTATTTATTTACTTTATTCCAAAATAAAAAACATGTGGTACAGAACATCAGTTACATATATACAATACAATACGATCGACACTTATCCTTTCCAAACTTGCACTCCTTACTGATTCCACCCACTGAGTCCACCCAAAATAACTTCCCAATCCCCCAGTGCTGTACAAAGCAGGAATTTGCAATTTACTTCCTTGGATTTCAATGTTCCCAGAACTTTCTTGCATCTTGGCTAGGTGTCATGAAATAAGCCCCGTTTTAAACTGTTTTTTTTTTTTCATGATCTTTTTGTCCCAAAGCTAATGTGTGATATATATTTCTGATACTGTGATGATTGTGATTATGACAATGTGGAATTTGTGACTGTAATGACAGGAAGTGATGGGGGGGTTGGGGAGAGAAATCCCATTCATTCTCATTACCTCTGCCTGCCTCTGAGGGGTGCCAGTTGCTGGGGCACACCAGGATGGTCCCTGTATTCCTGTGGGCTAACACACCACTGGCCAACATAGCAGTTGTGCCAAGAGACCCAGTTGTGCTTGCAATTCTTGAGATGGCAGATCAGTTGTGAAGAAATAAGAGGTTCCTGCCCATTGCAGAACTCTTACCAGCTTTGAATTTGGATTGCACTGCCTCTTGGACAAATTGGTCTAAGTTTACTTTATAGTTAACAAACAGAAGACCTCAAGCTTGAGCTCTCCTGTTTTCACCTAGTTTTGCTCCCGGGGGGGGGGGGCATTGTGGTACCTTACAGACTAACTGCTGTATTTTAATGTCAGCTTCTGTGGATCAAGTCCATTTTGTCAGACATTCTGAAGGAAAAGCTTGAGACAGCAAAATGTCTTATGAGAAGCCTGGGTTTGTGGGTGTCGTTTTTTAAAGTCACCTTGCAGACTTTTTCTGCGCTCTCATTACAGATGCCTTTGGGAAAGGCATCTTGAGTACCTCTGGTGATTTCATTCCTCCGTTGCTCCTGCAAACTGGCCATTCATAGTTTGAATGTTATTCCTCACTTTTGTGTATCATATATCCTATCTACCACAGGCCTTATCTGGAAAAATGCCACCATGTTTGTGGATTTGCTGGACTAATCTCTGCTAGTCTGGAGAGTACAGCCATGAGATTCTCTCTGGTTGGAGAATGCAGATGGAGAACCTGGAGAATATACAGATAGATGTAGACACGGGGCAGGAAGTTCCTTGGTGTCGTTAAGACTGAAGAGCAACGTTCACCATCTTCTTCTGCCATATCCAAATACTGGCGATCCACATGGTGATCATCCATGAAGACTGTCCTAAGAGGCTAAGAATATAATGCAGTGGCCTTTCATCTGTCTTCCGCATCCCAGCATGACACCCGTACCACTGATCTAGTTTCGAGAATCACTTTCTGGTTCTAAGTGCCTTTGGCATGCAAAGTCCTCATCAGCCCCAGGCCAGTATTGATGAAGCTACTGCCCTTTATCAAGATAGATTCAAGTGGGATTTAATCCACTTGGGGACTATCACCCTTCTCTTCAGCACCTAAGGCCATTAGTCCTCAAGGTAGTCAGGTTAGTTAACCACTACCTGACACTCAGTGTTGAGTCACTGGCAGTATGGTCTACTCTATTACCATAGCAGGATAACCTGGCCAGACAGACATTCAAGAGAGAATTGGACAATGTGGTCATCTGTTGAAGCCACAAGGAAGATTTCATGAATGCAGGAAGAGATTTGCATACCTTAGGCTAGTTTTCTCCTAAGAAATAATTTAAACCAAATAATGTCCAATGCAAGTGGGAAGGAGGTAAACGTAGATTTTGGGTATAGAGAATACTTAAGGATCCAGGTCTTGAATCAAATTTTGGTCCCCCCAATAGACTATATGGTTTAGAAAACTAGCTTGGCATTGCCTGATGATGTAACTGTGCAGGGACAACACATGAACAGCAGTAGTTCTCTTTTATTTTTATATGAAAGAGCATTTTTACAGTTGTGGAGCACATCATGATTTTCTAAAAACAAATGACCTGAAGAAGCCTGCTAATTTTATTTTGGAAACATGCTTGGAAACATGCTTAGAAACAGAATTTTATGCCTCAGAGACTGAATATGTCTTTTATTAAGAAGAATGCATAGTGACCTGATTTATAATGTTGTGAAGCGTTGTGACCATTATTTGATAACTCCCATAATAATTTATACAGGCCAAGAATGGCACGTACAGTATTTGTGTTTTCATAATTTTTTTCTAAACAGGGCTTCATGAGGATTGAAAATATAATTTGCAAACTGACATACGAATGGAGTGAGGGCACAGGTCAGTTGATTTGTTGCTGTGAGCCGGACCCAGCCCATGGCCATAGACAGAGAATCCCTGGTTTATGAAATGGGAGAAACAGTATAACAAAACAGGCAGGCAGCTCTCCTCTTAGATGTGTTCTATGCTAAATTTGTATAGCTAGATTTCACTTTCTTCTTTAATCCCAGTTAGGTCTATGAATCTCAATCAAATCTCCCCATTCCATCCCATATCCACCCAAACATTCAGGGACTGTTTCAGGTTGCTTACTGGTCACATGACATAATGGTCTACATAAATACCATAAATGGTCCCAAAGAGTCCTCTCAGCATGTGCTGGGTTAGATTCAAGGTTTATGTTTAAGATTTGAGCCATACACAAGGTCTAAAGTCTGCATGTTCTGGAATTAGAAGGTTGACTGGTTGGTTGGTTGGTTGGTTGGTTGGTTGGTTGGTTGGTTGGTTGGTTGGTTGGTTGGTTGGTTGGTTGGTTGGTTGGTTGGTTGGTTGGTTGGTTGGTTGGTGTGCTTGCTTGATTAGGCACACAAAAAACTAAGCTGTATTTGTCACTCTTAATGCAGCATATGACACTCACCACGAGTGGTTCCCAACATGGGGCCCATGCCTCACAGGGGGACCTCAATTCCCAGAAGCCTAAGTGCTTTGGGTAATTGAGTTAGGCTTCATAGTCTATTGCGGGACCAAAATAAAACCAAAGGTTGGGAAACACAACTCTCCACTATCAACTGCTGCTCAAAAATCTCTACCTCCTTCCCAAAGATCATGGACTAACATAATGTCTCTGTTGTACTTCAAAGCCAAAGATTCTTTGTTGGATTTCAAGTGAGGTACATTTGCTCGGGAAATCAAAGGAATGGTCTCCCACAGGGTCTCCCATCATGCACCATTGCTTTTTAACATTTACACAAATGATCAACTGACATTCCCATATGCAAGGAGTTTCATCTATGCTAATGGAATTACTTTGACAGTCCAAGGGAAAACTGAGTCCATCACACATCAGCTAATCTGTCTTAGAACATCTTGCCATTCCCCAAATTCTTTGGGCATCACTCTGGTTTGAATCCTGGCCTACAGAAAAACATTGTCTAAACATCAGATTGAAAGTTGCCTCAAGAAATAACATACTTAGGGAACTGGCTGGTTCTGACTGGATGCACACCTACAAACAGTAAGAACTTTTCCCTGTGCTGCCCCACAGCAGAACATGCTAGTGCCTTGTTATGTCCAATAAGTGATGTAGCTCTTGATAAATCATGCAGGATTATTACTGGCTATCTGAAATCTATCCCCACTAAAAAAACAGTCTATTATGTGATTGGTATTGCCAGTACATCTAGAGATGCTAGCAAATAATGAATAAAATAAAGTAATACAGAACCAAACCCATCCACATAATGAATACCAACCCCTTTGTTGATGGCTAAAATTGAAGAATAGTTTTCTGCACACCTCTCGAGCTCTAATATGAAACTAGAAGAGGCTAGGCTTAAACTTCTGGAGAGCAAAATCAACACACCTTGCTGAATGGATGGATGCTAAAGAGTACTGTATTTCTCATCAGGACAAGATTCTAGCTGGATGATTGTCTGGCTGTATGATCTGGAAGTCACTTAACAGATTTCAACAAATAAACAAACAGAATGGGGCTACTTGAGTAAAATACAACTTTTTTCTATGAAGGTGAAGAAATTCAATCAATGCTGCATTTGTGTGTGTGCAATTTATGCCCCACCACATATACAAAATATCTAGGAAATGGCAATGTTTTTGGTATGAATAAAGAAAGATCCAGCAAGAGCCCAAGGACTCTTTCCCAACTGGATGCTGGAATGTGAGATTCCATCTGTGCATATGTGACATGAAGAATTTTTGCCCTATGAGCTTTTCTTTAAATTTCTTTACATTATTTTCATTTAAATGTAATGACTAACTCAGGAAGGAGCTCTCATCTTTCTGAAAGTCAAAGTACAGTATACTTTAGTTATAAAATCACCTATATCTACTTGCCTGTTCACAATCTGAAAAGGCTCAAAAATTGATCATGAGGGTGGATTTTCTGCTGTAAAGCCATGCCGATTATCCTTTGGCAAAACATGTCCTTATGTGCCGGATGCATTTATCTGTGATACCTTTTCCCACCAGTTTACTCAGAACAGATGTTAAGCTAATCAGCCTGTAATTTATTGCATTCTCTCTGGGTTTTTTAAGTTGATGTTTCATTCTTTTTAAATGAATGTTTTCAATCAACTAATGTAAAGTAAATGTTACATTAATGGCTCGACACTTTCCTGGATGGACACACACACACACACACACACACACACACACACTTTTTAAAATTGTTACATTGACACATTCCCTATCCTCTTATATAGAGGATAATTTAGGGACAGGTAGATCTTAATAGGAGCCTGCAACTTCATTTTTTATTTTTGTTAAATGGAATGCTCAGATATACACACACACCCCTGAACTTTGCAATAATCCATGTTTAACTTGGCAACAGATATAGAACTCATCATTCTTTTTCACTCAGTTCTATGGACTCCCTCCCTTACAGGCTTGGCTTTAGTGCAGGTTTATAAGTTGTTATCTTACTATGAAGACAATTTTTAGAGGGGAGGCTATAAAACAGGCAAGTATAAAAAATAAGCAAGATAGGAAGAGGTATCAAGAAATCGAAATACAATTGAAACAATTCCAAAGGGAACATGCAAAAACTAAAAATCAGGGAATATTAAAGGAAATACAAAGATTAAGAAAATAATTGGATGGGAAGGATATAGAAAAAGTTAAGAAAGATATAATTTTTTAAGGAGGGAATATTTTGAATATAGTAATAAAAATTCAATATTGTTGGCTAGAGAGGCAAAAGAAAAGAAGAATAAAAGTCAGATTGGAATATTAATCGATAAGTCTGGGACAAGACATAATAAAAGGAAGGAAAATTGAGAAGAGTAGAAAATTTTTATTGGGAACTGTATTCTAGAAAAGAAGTGAATCTAACTAAACTCAAAGAACATCTTGATAAACAACAAATATCAACAGTGATGGAAGAACACAGAAATAAAATGGAAGAAAAAATATCAGAAAAAGAAATCAGGGAGGTGATAGGTAAATTAAAATTAGATAAGGCTCCAGGTGAGGAAGGATTATCAGCAGAATTTTATAAGGATTTTAAGGAAATAATAATACCCAAATTGTACAAATTATTTAATAAAATATTAGATGGAGAGCTAATTCCAAGCTCATGGAATAGGTCAATTATTACCTTAGTACCAAAACCAGGGAAAGATTTAGAAAAAGTAGAATCGTATAGGCCAATTTCGTTAATAAATCAAGATGCAAAAAAATTTACAACAATATTAGCAAATAGGTTGAATAGCTTTATAGGTAACTATATAAATAAAGATCAAGCAGGCTTCTTGAAAAATAGATATATGGCAGATCTAGTAAGAAGGGTAGTAGATATAATTGATTTAACAGAAAGGAAAAAGGAAAAAACTGGGGTTTTGTCATTGGATATATTTAAGGCCTTTGACTCATTGCAATGGGGAACAATACATGAAATGATTAAATTATATGGATTTGGAAATAAATTTCAAGGAGTAATAGCTAAATTGTACCAGCAAGGAATAGCGAGAGTCAAGGTTAACGACGAGCATACAGAAGATATACAACTAGAGGCTGGTACAAGACAAGGTTGTCCACTGTCACCAACATTGTTTGTAATGGCGATGGAGTTTCTTGCCAACGCGATAAGACAGGATAAAGAAATAATTGGTATAGAAGGTGTTAGAATAAATTTATATGCAGATGATACTTTGATAATAATGAAACAACCTTTGAAAACATTAGGAAGAATATATTCACATCTTTAAAAATTTGAAGAAATTACAGGTCTAAGGGTAAATTGGGATAAATCAGAGATGATACTTTGTAATAGTGAAAAGGAGAGCAGGATATAGTAAAAGAAAGATACCAGATCCAAGTTAAAAGTACAGTACATTAAAATATTTGGGGGTAGTGATATCAGGCAAATTTGGAGAGCTTAAGAAATTAAATTATGCTAAACAGAAGAAGGAAATAGAAAAGAAAATTATATACTATAAAAATTTGAATTTATCTTGGTTTGGTAGGATTGCTCTTTGTAAAATGATGTTATTACCCAAAATATTTTTTTTGATGTCTTACCGATAAAACATAATACAGTATTAAAGAATTGAAGGATTTCCAGAATATTATAAATAAATATTGTAACGGAGGGCGTAGGGCAAGAATAGCCAAAACACTGTGGTACATATCTCAAAAAGAAGGTGGACTGGAGATACCAAATATATATAATTATTACAAAGCTTTTCAAATTAGGAATGCTATAAAAATATTAATGAAGGAGGAAACGATCTGGGAAGAAAATGAGATGAGAGAGTTAATACAATCAGGGAAGGCAATATTCTTAAATAAACAAAAGAAAAAAGAGAGTATCCAAAACAAAATGATAAAAATAACTTTGGATGTGTGGAGAAAGGTGAAAAATGATTTGGTGCCAGAAATTTCACCAATTATAGAGTTAGAGGAGTTCAATACTTTTCCAATAAAAATCGATG